>JAUBWS010077744.1:2465-12954 GCA_032270445.1 Darlingtonia californica
CAGAACGCGTATTCAATTTAGTCATATTAACCGGCTCCGCGTCAGACCAGTTAATTAATAAGTCCAGTTATTCACTTTCTTATTAATAAAGTATTTTGTTGCACAATGCAGAAACATTAGATTTTCTTGCATTGTTGTTTTTACGGAGAACAGACGCAAAATGAATCTTAAATGTTAAAACTGATAAAATCAATGTCTATGGTCTTTCCTCAGGGAAAATTTCATTCGCACGATTTTATTTATTATCACGATGATATTGTCATTCGAGGTTATTATCTATATAATTCACGAATTATAAAAATTTTAAAATATGATGACTTTGTAAATTTTGTACAAAATATTTCTACTACGACAGTAAGAAACTAGGTATAGTTTCTTATGGACACCATGTATACTTTAAGAGGTTTTTGACATAATTTTTGTCTGGAAAACCCTGTAGAGGGTTTCAAAGCAAGCCTAACTTACAGTGTCTGCACCAGGTTTCCATCCAGCTGGGCATACTTCACCGTGCTCATCAGTGAATTTGAAGGCTTGTACTAATCTTAAAGTTTCATCTACAGAACGTCCAACAGGCAAGTCGTTTACAGTGATTTGTCGAAGAATTCCTTTGTCGTCAATGATGAATAAGCCTCTATAGTAAATAAAATAAAAATGTTTAGTATCAATGGTAGTAAAAGGGTAGCCCTGATTAAGGCACCAGTAAGCGAAATAATAGTTGGTCGTCCAAAATTTTGCAATATAACTATGTAAACATAACATGGACATGGCTGCAACGACCCTTGACCCATTAGTAGATACCTAAAACCAATGGACTGATGCAGCCAGAGAGTAATACCCTATCATTAACTATCAAAAGGATAGACAAACCAAGAAAGAAATCTTCATAAGTAAGCTATATTTTACTTAATTTCAGACAAAAGAAGCAATACTTCACTTTGGAAATTTACACTTTCATGGGAAACAAAGCTTCGTTACCGATATTAATAAACGACGGAACCTAAAATTGTTTATGTAATTCTGGTTTGCAGTAACGATACAGTAACAATGGTAACAAAAACGAAAATCTTATTGTGAAGTAAACCTGTTTTATTAGATTTCGCGTGGCAAAGCATAGTGAAAGATATCCAATACTACACGTTCTTTATAAGCATGACGTCTATAAGGATATGAAGGGTGAGATTTAACCCTGAATTTTTAGCAATCTCAGGATTGAAAAGGTTTTGAAGGAACTGAATATACCAAATGAAAGAGCTTGGCCTTAGAAACAATTTAAGCCTATGATCATAGGGAATGTCAGTGTATATCTTGAGATAATTGAGTTTAAACCAGGGCGTCAGCCAGGTTTTAAAAAAGTTCGGCGTTTTCGCTAAATTGGGAAAGAAATGCCACAGGCATTTCACAAATAGCTGTGGGTCCAGGGCAGAGCCACCGGACACAATTGGGAATTTTTTATTTCGAGCAAGTGGGAAATCGCGGTAAAAGCGGAATTTTTTTGCCTCAGTTAACAACCTGTCAACATAAACATATTTGAGGCTGAGCTCGAATTGACATAAGCATATAAGAAACATGTAGGCTCCTATTTGGATTCATATTTTTATTATAAGTCTAACAATCAGAGTAACTAAAAACAAATATTTCGTTTTCAATAAAAGAACAAAATTAACAATTTTTGTTAATAAATAAAAAAACTAGAAACGATATATCGTTACCGTCATTGTAATTTTAAGAAAACGACACGGTAGCGATAACAAATTCCAGAACTGACTTTTACAATCCCTCCTGAAACTGGCCATGTGAAACAAATTTTATAATTAATGTGTACCTTAAAGACATTCCTGCTTCCAAGAGAATACCATAGTCACTGGAGATTTTTTTTGATAAATCTGAAATGATGGGAATGTTCATTTTACCAAGCCCACCTTTATTTCTTGGTTTTTCAGTCCTGAAAATTGAAATTCAACAATCTTTCATTCTACTGTGTAAGGCTAAAGGAGGTAATCTTGACAGAATAAACAACAAAAAAGGAATACAGAAATTATTAGTATAATGTGTAAATTATGTCTTATGAATAGAGCAATTTCACAGATAAAATTTGGAACTTTTCTTACCAAGCTAAGTGTGAGAAATGTGAGTCCACAGAACATGCCAAAACCTCACAATTGATCGCTCTAAACTCATCTGCCCTGTCACTGAATGCAATAATTTCAGTTGGACATACAAAGGTGAAATCCAGTGGGTAGAAAAACAACACCACATATTTTCCTAAAATTTAGAAAACATATATTGACCAGGAATGTCACCATTTTTCCAGGGGAGGTACATTGTAGCAATGGTTCCCAGTAAAATCACTTTGAACCAAAATAAGGGTATTTTTGGCCAAAATTGTGGATATACTTTCAATGTGAAGTGAAATCTCGCTAGATACCATACCATTGGTAAACAGCCAGATCTCTAGGAAAACCTACGGACCTGGTGGGACTTGAACCCACCACCTAGCATTTATAGTGCTGTTTCTCTATCAGCTACCAGTCAATGGCTAACCATGATGAACTCATTTGGGAAAGTGATGGAGTGAAGTTCCCTCTTTAACGCTACACCAACGATTAGCAGAGTATATTCCAACTCTGACGGTGAGAAAGTGCTGAAATCCATCAACTAGTACATTACTTTTTACGTTTTGTTTTATGTGTAAAATGTCAAAAAAGCAAAGAGCGACAGGTTGCAAACGCCTCAGGTTTATTACTGAAATGAAATAAAGTGTTTTCATTGGCTTAATACAAAAGAAACAAAAGACAAGAGCTATCACCTAGCAAGAAAGAGGTCGTGGGTTCAATCCCCACTTGATCAGTTACCTTGTGGTAGTTGAAAAGTCACATTAGTGTAGAATCTGTTAATTTGTTACAATATATATAACGTTTTATTTTATGGAGTGACACTTTCTGATATGATGTGACACTCCAGTTTCGAAACTGGAAGCTCTAAGTAAAAACACATGGCACGCATTGAAATCACATTGCTTGTAACGGCGTGATAGTCGAATGGTTAAGGCTCTGGCCTTACAATCATATGTTTTGTGGTTCAAATCCAACTCAGGTCAAATTCTTTATTTAATTTCAGCAAGTTTAAAATAAATTTAATGATTTTACGATGATTTAGATTAAAGATTTACAGCATTCCCAAAGCATATAAAATTTGTCGCTTTGAATGAAACGGGGGAAGGCCACAAGTAGAATAGTCAAGGTTTTTTTAGATCGATCTCAGTATGAGCTTGCTGATAGTGTCTGCTGATAATAAAACCAACTTAGCAACTTTGCCATCTTTGAAAGATTATATATAATAAGATTATTTAAGAGCTGCAAGGATAGGATAAGATATATAATGAACTACCTTTGAGGTTTTTACAAATTAGAATTACTTGGAATCATCGGGCCGAAGGTTAAGCAGACAGACCCAGCGTGTGCGTATTCAGTAAATGGTAAACCCTCCCAAAACTTCAAAAACAGTGAGGTTTTATTTTATTTTAGACAAAAATGAGACTTTCAAGCTCTCTGATGAATTAAAGAAAAATATTTGACCTGAGTCAGATTTGAACTACCAAACATATGTTTACCATATACCATAAAAGAAAACGTTATATGTAATATGCACTTTGTTTCATGAAAATGACTGAGAATGGTGAAACAGCATTCTGTTGGATGTATGTTTCTTCTTATGTACGTGGCTATAAAATGACTACAAAGTTAGCAGGTTGGATGGAGATTGAGCACTGTCTGTGCATTAATTCAATGACATTCCATTGGTTTGTAGGATTCAGGTTCAACTGAGTGATCGCCCGCCTCGTCTACTATGAATTAGTGTAATGACATTGTATCGACAGTAGTGCAATCGGCCAGCAAGCAAGAGGTTGTGGGTTCAATCCCCACTCTATCTGTTACCTTCACAGTAAATCAAGCAAGGGAAAGGTCATGGGTTCAATGCCCACTTGTTCTGTCGATCCTGCCTTTTCTAGTTTTCAACCTCATCAAGTAATAAGAGAGCTAGTGTTCTCAACGCTACAGCCATTTTCAAAGTCTTATTTAAGAAAAATTGCAGGTGTATTTGCAGAGGGTGGCTACACATATTTATTTTGGTGCGCATGCAATGCAACAAACTGTAATTCCTGTAATCTAAAATCAGATTACTCATGGTAAAATTAAACAAAACATTTAAACATGACATAAAAGCAACAGGAAGGCTTTATACTGTAAAGATTTTTCAGCTGAACCCCATTGGGGGAGAGAGGAAGAGGGGGGGGGGGGGGGTTACTATCCTTACTGCCTTAGATATTGTCGGGTATGTGTCACCCAAGAATTGAAAATTGCAACTCTGAAAAAGGACTGTACTTAAAATTTTGTGACTTTGCCACCCTTAGCATGGCAGGGCTCGTAATAATGTAAAAATATACCCTTAACAGCATGCAGAACATACCCGTATGATCCACATGTTGATTACCCCCTCTCCTCCTCCAGGGCAGAATCTCAAACCACAAACTCTAGACAAGCACTCAAGTGGGTGATTCACTTCTAAGCTATATAGGCAAGACAGCCAGACGGAACAAAATAATTACAATTGAAACAGTAGTATCAAAATGGTAGTATTATTATCAAAATGGTACCGTAGATGGGGGTGACTTTGAATTTGATGGGGTGACTTTGAAAAACCACAACAAACAACATTTTCTGGTCTGCACTTTATATACAATGTAATTCTGTTTTAATCTGCAACCTACAAACATGTAAACACTGTAAAGTTTAAAGTGCAGACCAGAAAATGTTGTTTGTTGTGGTTGTTCAAAGTCACCCCATCAAATTCAAAGTCGCCCCAATCTACGGTAGTAATATAATCAAAATGATAGTATTATAATCGAAATGATAGTATTATAATCGAAATGATAAGTATCTTAATCGAAGTGATAGTAATATAATCGAAAAAAAAAGGACACTGTGCTGGAGATACAATCGTTCCAATGATATGAAAGTAGTAGTACACGCATTGACTAAACATACACAAACATGAGGATTTCTCGGCTCTAAATTTAAGATTTCTCAGCTATTATTTTTTCTGTGAAATGATTGCCGGACGCGCAAGATCTATCCGTTATTACCCTTGCTTGCTATTATCAGTATCAGGCTCTGAATTGAGAGGAATTTAAAAAACATGTTTTTTTTTTAAACGAAGAATTCACAGCCTGTATTCAGGCTAAACTCCCAATAGCTACTGGACTATTTAGAGTCTCTCTAGAATAAAAGATAGAAAGTTGATAGCCCTATACAACCACCTACCACCGACTTCCCAAGCCCCATCTAGGTGTTTCCAAAGAATAAAAATTATATTTAGGAGCTACTAACCTTTATAATCTGACAATTTTATTGTTTTAAATTGTTGATCAGGCATCACAGCCTCAGCTTCAAAGCTTGGGGCTGGCTTCTGCACAAATGCTTTGCTCATGATGACACTGAAAATGAATTTAAAAATTTATAAACGCTACGAGGCCTAACAAGACATTGAAATACTTTTGGCGAAAACCCGGAAGTTTTTTCTCTCAATTATTATTTCAAGTGAACTTATGAATCCTATACAATCTTTAATCGTTCAATCGGTGATTACCGACGTTATGAACGATTCATGTGGTTTAGTTGGAGGTGGCTACTGAAACATGTAAATAGTTGCATAACATAAGCACGTGGATATTGGGACATGGTTTTCGTACTTTACAGAACCATAATGGCGTCTCACAACCTTCATCGCATGAGCAAGATCGATTCTTTTATAATAATGCTTGTAAAAAACATCAAGGCTGATTAATCAATGCATTACAATATATATTGGTACTATGCATTTATTAATACAAACCTTGAAAGAGAAAATTGTCTTTTTGCAAAATGTGTCGCGCTACCACGAGCAGTAACAGCAAGTTTAGCTGTCTGCGCTACGATATTTGATGCATTTTTCAACTTTAAGGTTGACGTTATCGATGAGTATTTGTATAAATTTTGAATTGATCTTCTTGCAAAACTAGCCATATTTCTCAATCAATCAGTGTGGTGTAACGTTGTTTATGTTTTGGAGGAATTTGGTATATCTGATCTTCTGGCTGAAAATGCGACTGTACTTAACAATAATGATTAATGAGACCTTCCGAAATGTAAACAAATAAATTCCATTCCGCCGTTTATTTTGTGGTTTTTTCTCGTGCCCAAGACCAAATCAGAAGTTTCTAATCAGTTAAAGTCATCAAATTTATAGTTTTTGATTGAGTTAACCTGTCAAAACTCCAATTTAAAAAGTTCCAAAAATAAAACTATTATTTTGGGACAAAAAAAACTTGAGAAACTGTGAAAATCTCTATCAATACGAAGAAAATGAAATTAAATATCTCTACTATGCTCTTTTTAAATTATAATTGTGGAGCAATCCCACGAGAAACGCGGAGAAATCTGTCAGTCTGTTGTGGATTTTATTTTGACTGTCAACAATTTGGTTGCCAAACCTATTTAGAAGACATATAAGTGTCGACTTGTTTACCTTAGGTAAAGAGATATTAACCATGATCGACATCATTAAGATTTCAAGAGATTTTGGGGGTATTTGTGCTTTAATTTATTATTTTAGACATTTTTTATTGCAGATTAATTAGCCGAATAATAATACCTACCTCCCTCCTGCCATCAAATTCATAGAATCATTACAGTTATCTGCTCATTGAAATCCAGGACCTAAATACCTGTAACTTAATTTTCCAAGAAAACACAACAATCGTAAATTCGCCTTAAGAATTCCTTGACATTTAACTGCCAAAGTAGAAATCAAATTTGCTGGAAGAATTGAAGTTGAATGTATACAAGTGATAAATTCAGTAGAAAAATAACTATCCAGTTGATAATATGTTATTTCCAGAAGTGAAGGATTGTGATATCTACTGTATATATGATAATTCTTTTTGTTTGCTTTGATTCAAAGCAGGGTGCTCAATATTTTAGTAGAGCGATACATAAATGAGTTTAGTCATTGAAAACGTTATTTCCAATATCAGAGTTTCATGTCCGTATTGGACAATCTTCAGTTGGAAAATGAACTTAACGGAAAAAATACAATGCAAAGTTATCATAATCTATAAAAAATATATTGACATCAATCTTTGTTATCATGGCATATAAGCATGTGCTTATTGATGTGCCTACACTTTGAGTTAAGTTCAGGGCGTTTGTTTAAGATATCATTTTGCAGATAGCTTATGATAGCCAATCTTTCACTGGTGCATAGATTGCACTTCACGTTGCTGTGGTTGAAAGGCGCGCATCGCTTGAAAATTTCCCATTTTGTAGTTATTATTTTTCAACAAAATTTTCAATCGAAATATATAAAGGTCGGCTGCAATTGTACCAGAAACATGAAAGCAGTCATCAGCTGTCACAAAAATAAAGTTCTGAATGATAATGTAAACGAAAAATGTTAAAACCTGCAAGTGTATGTAGAAATACCTGAATGTTTCTAGTCTGGCGGCCATTCCGTCGTCTTCAACATCTTCTTGTGCATTAGCATTATCAGCTCATCGCCTCCTGCTTTCAGCGTCTCCGCTGGCACATCGTCGCAATGCGGTGTGTTTGAGTGGAGAGGCACCTGCTCCTCATCCCATTCGAAAGGTATATACCCTAGACATCAGAGGTCATTCTGTTGTGCCTGCACGGATCAGAACCCCCTGTTTATTTATTCCCAAGGAATCGCAGTTTCAGCTCCCCCCAACCCCCTTAAATAAGAGAGACGAAAATTTTGGGGTGAAATATAAGGGGGATAGATCTTGGATTTTTTGATTGATGGGGAACTTGTTTTTTAGGGCAATAAGATTACTACCTAGGTGGGACTAAATGACATGATGATATTCTTCCATGCTTATTGTTGTTTAAAAAAGATTCGTGTGACTATCGCATTGTATATTGATTATTATTATCGTGCCACTATCACATTACACGTTTGCATTATATACTGATTATTATTATCGTGTCACTATCACATCACATTACACGTTCGCATTGTATATTGATTGTTATTATCGTGTCTCCAACGTCATTTGTGACCTTCCACACCATTTGGATAACAAGTCCAAATCCTCTGATTAATTTGTCTTCTTTGATTTTCATTTCAAACTTAATAATGATGATAGTCGTCTTACTCTTGTCACTAGGTAACATTCAAGATGGCGGAAGAAATTATCTTCAAAAGAATGTCAATATTGATGTTTTGGTTGCTGGTGTTCTTTACAGGTTAGTTAAAATTAATTATAATGACAATGGAATGAGTCCCTGGGGATGATCATGATATATAACTAAAACTGAAATGCTATGTCCTCGATTTTCCTGTGCAACATTGAATGGTACCGACTGTGTAGCCTGCTTGCTCACAGAGTGACTGAGTTCAAAACAAGGAACTGTTCCCACATGGACTGGATAGCTCACTGGTAAAACAATTGAACTAGTAATGCAACAGACATGAATTTGTATTTGAATTCATGTTAGTAATCAACAATGTTTGACAAAAGTTGGTTTGCCTCTGTGAATCAGTGGTCAAAATTTGAACCGGAAAGCAAAAGAACCACATTTTCACGCACTTTGGACTTCAACTGATTTTTGGAAATCTACAAAGCCATTCTTTTCCGACAAGTCGTGTATGCGTGAAAATATATAGTTGTTCAGGGGTGCAATTCTGATGAATCTGTCAAAAGCTTTAGATTGCATTGACTAAGAACTGCTAATTGCAGAACTTGCTTTATACGGCCTTGACCAAAGCAGTTTGAAACTAAAACAAGTAATCGTTTCCAAACGACTAAAGTTGGATCAAATTTTAGTTCTTGGTTTGAAATTATAAAATGAGTTTCCAAAGGTTCTATATTTGGACCTCTCTTATTGATATTTTTATTAACGATCTTTTGTATATCATAGAAAAAACTGACATTTGTAACTATACGGATGACAACATCATAAATTCCTGTGCTGACAGTATTGCAGAGGTTATAGCAAATTTAAAACACAATCTGTCTAAAGTTCTGTCCTGGTATAAGTCAAACCTTTTAGCTGCTGATGTTGATTTAGGGTGATCATAGGTCAAATATGCCCATTTCTTTTTGTGTTGATAACAACGTCTCTATTTCTTCAGTTGAAACTGTTGTGCTACTTGGCATATCCGTTGATAGCAAACTTTTCTCCTCAAAGCACATTTCCTTCCTCTGTCGAAAAGTCAAGAACCTCAACAGAATTCGTAGCTTTTTACAAGAAAAGCTATTAACTTTTGAACACTTTTATTTTATCTGTTTTTAATTATGCTCAAATCATATGGATGTTTTGCAGCAATGCATCGTGCAGAGAAATTGATGCCATCCACATCCTGCATTACGTGCAGTACGTCAGGATTTCTCTAGTACCTACGAAGCTTTGCTGCAAACTCATGGCTTTAAGCGCATCTATGAAATCCATCTCTGCTTCATTCTATGCGAAGTCTATAAAGCCCTCCACAGTTTGAATCCCCCCTTCATGCAGACACTATTCTATTTCGTGGCAGTCTCCTGTGCTATTCTCTTCCAGATAGCTTTAAATCTCAACCATCTTTGGAGTCATTCAAGAGTTCAATTAAAACGTCAAACATAATGGCTGTCTGCGGCTGCAGAATCTGCGCGAATTAATATACATTTTAGCTTTTTATCTGTTGGTGTAAATTAGTTAATTTATTGGTACTTACTAAAAAGCAGACCGACATGAAACCAGCCACTTTTGCGTTTGAACGATCCAAATAAAGTTTAGGAAAAGTTAATTGACACCTGTCATTGCTGTCAACACCTCTAAAGCCCAATTTGGTCCCAAAAATAAAAGTGCTTTTTTCGGCTGAAATTTTGCACAGTGACTAATTTAAATATGTTTAATGATGACATTTAAGTTTCTAATTTTGAAAATTTCAACCTGTTAGGCCCAATTAATTCATAGCTTTAATATCAATCGACTTAAATTCTGTCGAAGATCTTGACTTACAATTGAAAATTAGAAATTCAAATCAAACAGCGAAGAGAAAGTAAAAAGTTTGGAATTTGATGCCCTTAAGTCAGTTCATTGCTGTCATGGTTTAATGAAAAGTATCTTTGTTTTACCTCAAACTGTAAACTGTATTTTAAGTGATTTTTTGTTTATGAAAAATTTATGTTTTAAAGAAATATGATATCACTTTGACAAGTCTGAAAATTAAAAAAAAGGTCTTGTGAAAATTTTCACAAAATGTCTCTTGCTTTTCTTAGAACTAAAGTTATGGCTCATTTTTCACCGTTGGGAGAATTGATTTCGCACAATGCTCGCATATATCTGATTAAATATATTTTTTTTAGAATTAAAATACCTTACCTTACCTTGGCCGATCTCCCGATCGAGCCAAGTTGACGAACTCTCTCCACCAATTTCTGTCCAGCATCACA
>JAUBWS010077755.1:0-10683 GCA_032270445.1 Darlingtonia californica
CAACTGAATAAAGTTTGTTTGATTCTTACAAAGAAAGTGTCTATGTCAAAAATTACAAAACTTGCAATTTTCATTCAATTTTTGACGTCAGCAGGAAAACATGAGAATTGCAAAGATATGTTTATTCTAGATCGTCCAAACTTATGTGCTCCTATGACGGAAAAGAGATGTAATTTTCGCAAGTCGGGAAAAGTTTTAATTTTCTTTCACAAATCGACGACCACGGTTTATTTTCTCTAAGAGAAGAAAAGCGCTTTCATAAAAGTTTTTTTAAACAAGGCAGGCGAGTAATTTTTCAAAAACTGTCAGATTTTATTAGTTTTCTGGACTTTTTTTAAATAAGGAGCCTGCACATTTAATCTTTACGCTGTATGCCTGTATAATTTTTTTAAAAGACGAAAGCTTTTTATGACGTACTTTACCCAGCAAAAACTGTCTACACCATGTTAATTCATTCTAATAATATAAAAAAATCAATTAGCATTTTTTAACGAAAAATATATCGCCATCACAGGCATACAGCGTAATATCCTGGCTCCGTATAGCAATGCACTGCTCCTAGCAATAACAAAGCACTGTCTACCCTTTTATCAATCATTCTATCAACATATACAATTTATTAGTTTCAAATAGAAAAAATGACTCCTTTAATTTTGAAAAGTTTATCAATATCACAAATATACAGCGTATTATGATTAAATATGCTAGCTTTTTCACTGTCCCATGCGAGAAGACATTGATTTGACATTAAAATGGCGTGGTGTGTCTGGTTATCTGTGTGTTAATGCAAAAACTAGATCGGTGAACTCATGTTAGTACTACATGTTGCCAACAATGTTGATGCATGGAGAACAAACTGACGGCGTGACAAAGTTCAAACGTTCCCAGCATGCACCACGTGTTCCATCATGCACCATATATGTCATTTTAACGTTGTGTCAATGTCTAAGTGACGCCACTTACGCTTTGTACATGCTGGAATCCAATTAATGAACGTTAAGGGATATTTAATTCATGTCCCCTCCAGGAGTAGATGCAATATATATAAATGACAGTGGTTTTCCATCTTTACTGTACAATAAAGGCTTTATCCCTCTTCGATCTCAGCTATTCCATCTTATCTGAGGGGAGTCTACGACTCTCATACTATATATAGTTTTAAAATTGACACTTTTACTAGTAAGTCTCAAATACTCTTATCAGTCAATTTAATGGTATATAAACTGTTTCTAAGTTGGTGAAAGAAATAAAATAGGTTTGTAATACCACAATTCTAACATCCTGTTACAAGAAGAGGGCAACGACTGTTAAAAAAGAAAGGTATATTCTTGTAATTGAAGACAATATTAACTCATTATATAATCTTGTAATGTAGACATCTTCGAAATTATAAAGAAAGACACATCTTTTTATGGAAAATACTCTTTCGTTTTTATTAAATCAGCAATATTTCGGAGGCTTTGACTTTCTCCGTCTTCAGGCTTTTCTTCTAACTGACGTTAGCGTTGGAGTGGCTTTTCTTCTAACTGACGTCATTGAAATGGAAGAAGTCCACAAAAAGATGTGTCTTTCTTTATAATTTAGCTCATTATAATATTTACTTAACTTATAGTATTTGGAAAATCGGTATTTGAGAAGTTTAGCGAGCATAATTTTAACAAATTAGCCTGTTGAAGGAGGCATCTCGTACGGACTGATTTTTGCGATATTTTCAAAAAATTGATGCTCGCGAAAATTAATGATTTTTAAAATTAAGTAAAATTACCATTATTCGCGTTATCACAATTTTGATACTGGTTTATGTTCATAAATGATAAAGTTTTTGTAAATATATCACTTCTTTTGAACGTTCAACGAAGCAAACATTCGAATACACCAATTTAGCGTAAAGCGTAAACCATTATGGATTTGACGCGGTCACGGGGACTGGAACTAATTTACGGCACAATGTGCCCCCCCCCCACCCCCCCCCCCCCACCCCCTAGGCCTGAGGAGCCCCTAAAACCCCTAGGCTGAATAGAGTTAAATAATGAATGTAACTTACATATTTTTCGTCTTCTCAGAATGGAAATCCACCGGAAAGATAGAGCAGCTAATGCAGCTCGTAACCGACGGAAAAATGAAAATGATCAATTCCACGAATTGGCACACTTGTTGAATGCGCCATGTTTGAAAGATGGCCTGTCTTCAATCAGTAAGAAGCCCGTTAAAGAATTGGATAAAGCTTCAATCTTGCGCCTGGCTATTGAGTATATGAGATATCAAAACCTCTATAGAAGTAAGTCGAATTTTCATAGCATATCTCCTTTACCAGACCGTTAACCATACTCTTATGTACACAGTATCATTGAAAAGGCTCAGGACAATTTTCTTAATAAGTGATTGTCTTTGGACTCTACTTACAATGACGTTTTTGAAGCAATTATTTCGGAAATATTTTCTGCAGAAAGTTGAAATCAATTTGCAATAGTCAAAAAATTTCAACATAACTAATAACTTAACATGGTATTGATTAATGGAGGCTTTTTAAAGTTCGCGTATTTCAGAAAATTGTTAAAATTGAAAAGTTTAAGGAACGTTAAATATTCCATTTAAAGTATTCGATTTAATCAATACAAAAAGCTTATGGGTAATCTTAGTGATCGCTTATTTTTGATTGTTTTTTTTTTTTTTCAGGTTCCTTGAGTACATCTTCCAAACCCAAAACATCTTTAGCAAAATCTATTGATGAAAACTTGTCTCAGCACTTCATGGAAGTTAGTGATACTTCGTAATTAATTTTTTGCATTATTTATTCTATTTTACTGCTTAACTTATCCCCATGGTCTTTTGTACTTTCTAGAGTCTGGATGGCTTCATTTTTGTTGTATCACACAATGGAAATTTTATTTACGTTTCGGAAACCGTGGAAAAATGTTTGGGACTTCGTCAGGTATGTACGGTATATCATAGGTGATTTTGAAGTTTTGCTATGCTTTATTATTACTCATATTTCTTTTATATTTCTTTCAATAGTTGGATTTGATTGGTACATCTTCATATGATATCATACACCCTGATCATCATTCAGATTTCTTGGAACTTCTTAGCTCACCATTTAAACCCAATATGATTCCATCCACAAATTGCCATCAAATGGGACCAAGAGAGAAGGCCATATTAATTTCCTTTGATATTAATATGAGATGCAATGTAATGAAGCGTGGTACTTCTGCTTTCAAATCTTCTGCTTTCAAGGTGATTTTTTTGGTCAATCGGTTACTCTTAACAATAGCATATAATGTACCTCATACAGGCATTATTAGTTCAATACTACAATCACTGAAATTCGTTTGCGATCGTGATCGACCGAAATTTCTCTGATAACTGTATCCCAAGGTTTGATAAAGAATATTTGAATTCAAGGCTTTATCTGAAGGTATAAAGAAGATTTCCCTCAGTTGTACATGTAAAAACAAGGGTTTGGCTGAACTTTGACGAAAGTGCCTTTCAAAAAAGGATGGTCAGGCCTTTTTTAGAAGAATTGTGCATCCGATCGTCCGACTATCTGACGCTTCTCCCTTTGACCTTTTTGAATAAAAGTTATATTGGATAAAAATCTCTTAAAACTGGAGTCCATTTATGTGTACTGATTGTTTGTAGTGCCCTTTTTAAGTCTCCAAAAAATGCCTTTTTTGCTAGTGGATGCTTCCTTTATTATCAAAAAATAAGGGTCTTGAATGTTCTAAATATTTCCTTTACAATTAAACATAACCCTTTGTTCTTCTAATGCTGAAAGTAATTTTTCTTGTGTTTTCAGTTAATTCATGTTACTGGTCAGATTATACCATTCAAGAACGATGAGCAGTCTTATGGATTGGTTGCGTTCGGTCAACCTTTATTGCCACCTACCATCAACGAACTGAGACTTGATTCAAAAGTTTTCGTAAGTCGAGTAGGAATGGACTTAAAGATCGCCTTTTGTGAAGGAAAGTAAGTAGAAAAGATTCAGCAATGTTATCTAGTCTTCTTGCTTTATCAACTTTTTTTTATAAATATTTTTATTTTTTCCTCAGGATTCGAAAATTCATGAAGTTTACAGCCAAAGATATAGTTGGCATGTGTGCATATAATTTTTATCACGAAAACGACATGGCAATTGTTGGAGATGCACATACTGATTGTAAGAGCTGATTTTTTTAATCATCTTCCTTTTATTACATTTAGATCAATTTAACAATCATATTTCTTTTATGAGATAAGAAATCATTTTTCGTTCAATTTCAGGTATAGACACAGGGAAATGTGTGAGTCGTGTATATCGATGGATGAATAAGACTGGTGGATGGGTTTGGATGCAAACTGTTGGTACTGTTATTTCAAGAAAAACTTCAAAAGGGGAAGAAAAGCAAATCTTGTGTGTCAATTACATTTCAAGGTATTTTTCTCGTATGTATAAGTACGATTTTGGAAAGTTAAGCATATTGTTATTTTTATTGTGAGTTAATATTTATTGGTTATTAATTCAGTGAAATTGAACACGAAAATGAGATTGTACACGCCATTCAACTAAAATTCAAACAATTGGCCATTAGAGAACAGCAGTCAGCCGACAACTTTGATGATTTTGGATTGGATGGTAATGGACCAGTTGTACCATCAACTGAAGATTTGAACTCGCAGAATACTGAAAGTAAGCTACTTAATTGAAACGAGACTTCTTTCCCATATTTCAGATTCAATATTTCCATTGTTGATGATATATTTTAAATGTTTTAGCTGCTGACAAGGAAAGTTACATAAAGTCTATCACTCATTACAACAAATATCGTCCAATTAACATATCAGATGAACCGGTCAAACCTAATCCACAAATCTTTGGTACAAATCCCATGCCAATCACAAATTCTTATTCGCAGTTATCATCGGATGAAGAATCACTTTGTCGTAATACTGATAGACTAGGCACCCTACAATTGATCGAGGAACTGAAAGCGAATCCTTTGCCACCGATGTACGATGAATTCCCACTTTCTCCTGCTACTTGTTGCTCCCTAGATATGATAACACCAATCGATTTTACAAACTCTGAAATGGAAGAAAAAGTGTTTCCTTCAAACAACAACGATTGCATGACACCTCACCCCAACTTTGGTTTTAATGATATGCAAAGGCCCAGAGGAGGAACAGACACAAGTGAGTTGAGTGATGATTGCGGCATTCCATTTTCTCCAACTTCAAATGTTAGCAACTTCCTCCATGGCATGGATGTGCCTTCGCCAACTACCATCAATGTTTCTCAACAAATGGAAGATTTGCTTTTATCGTTGGGTAGCATCGATAGCAACAACAATAACAACAACAACAAGAACAACAGTGCATGTACTTTTAGTCTAGATTACAAAATGACATCACCACACAATATGGAAGAAGATATAAAACCTTTTCACAAAATGAATGGGAATGTAAATGCAAGTTTATTTCCTTCATCCAATGAAAAACTTATTTTTAGACAAGAACCAGTAGATACGATGGATGTTGATGGTTCTATTCCTTCACAATCCCTTCATGAAACTGGTAATCATGAATGCATAAATTCCGCTAACCTCTTAAATCTTCAACAAACAACTTCAAATGGGCATCGTATTGATTTCGGCGTTGATTATTTGAACGAGCTTGACTTCTCTTCTCCAGAGATAGGAGAAAATCTTCAAACAATAAATAATCGAAATTTGTCTTCGTTTAACTTGAACATGCAGACCAATAATATGAATCCCTATATACAGTCACCCTTAAACATGGCATCATATCGCACAAACTACAGTACTTCTTTTCAAGAAAACAAATCAATGCAGGCTTATAATTATAATTTCAAATTCAATAGTCATTAACTCTTCGGGTCCGAATGTGGTCCTTAACGACCTTCTTATGTCTAGAATCGAAACCACACGTAAAATTTCAGTGAAACTAACCTTGAGGTCGATATTGCGGAAGGTGAGGCGCACGTATAAAAGTTTGATGTTTGCATTGAGTAACATTTAATTATTTTAAGCAGAATTATCTTTTCTATTATACTACTTAATCTCTATTTTAACTTTATTTTCATCTTTTCTGTGAATTTACTTGAATTTAATTAATTTTCGTGAACCGTTTGACTCACGCGAAATTTAGAGCATATTGTCGCTACTTTAGTAATGAAAATTTCTTTTCAAGAATCACCAAGAAAGATGTCTTTTCTGAGACATAAATTTTCAGATCCTAGTCCAGTATACGTTTTTTGGTGCTGATAAGCCGTGGACTAAGACTGAAAAAACGTTGGGATGATTTTTGAAAAATTAGACGGAGATAACTTAATATAGAAAATAAATGATAAAATTTCATATTTTTGCAAAACGTGTCTTTTTCATCCTATGTCGGCTTTACAGGGCGTCAAGTTGAGGTAAAATTTCATTTGGTGCAGAAAAAAGTGTCTGTCCGCTTTAAAGAGATTTTCTAAGAGAGTTTGACTGTAAATTATTCCGTTCCTTGACTTACTGTTCGTCTTATGGAGGTATGCGGTTTATAGGGTGTCCGCTTTATAGAGGTTCCACTGTAGTAAAAGTAGAAAAAGTACGTAAAACTGAATCTAATTTTGCGAATTACGGGAAAAGCACTTTTCACAAGAAATTATTTTCGCGAATCAGTGCAATGCAAGTGCTGAATTTGAAATTTTTACATAAGCCATAATAAAATAAATTTGTGGCCATTTGTCCCAAGTTTCTCTTATCTTCAGTTTAACCAAAGGTTAGAATAACTTTTCCATTCAATGAATAGTTGAGCTTTGCATCCTTTGTTTATGATCGTATGATAACTTTCAATTTCATCTAGTCTTGGAGGGATTCATCTAAAAATCTTTCTTGAAATGTCTCATCTTAATAAAAATGCTGACAACTAACTATTACATCACCTGAGGAAAACTGCCTTCAACTTCCATAGACACTTGTGCAAAATTGTCGTCGATTGTAAATATGTAAATATACGAGGATGTTGTTTTCTTATTATGAAAAACTGTTTTAAAAATTAATTTTTCAAATTTCTCATAGACACGATTTGTTATTGTAAAATCTCGTTCCTTTGGTTTTGTTTTTCTTCGGTTTTGCCTCAACCCTTTTTACTGAAAAAATATACAAGATTTTTAGAAAGATGAATGTATATTTGTACGATTATAAGTGCTTTATATTTATTTGATTTATTTTTTTAATGTTGAAATATTCACTATGTGAATTATAAAAAGACACTTATTTTTATTGGTGATTTTCGTGTAATTGCGTACACGAGCTATAAATATTGTTTTATTGTGACAAAAGTCCCCAAAATTTCATTATAATACCAAGACGCCATCAAGAGAAATATTTCAGCCGTTTTTTTTTTCGCTGACGCTGCAACAATTCCATCGAATTCTTCTCATTTTGAAATATCTCCTTGATAATATTAAGCCTATACTAATTGTTTAGGAGGGTAATACCGGAGAATATTGACCGACGGCAAAAGTATCGTCCCGAGCTTGCGATACTTGGCCCTCACGATACTTTTGCCGTCGGTCAATATTCTCCGGTATTACCCTCCTAAACAATTAGTATAGGCTTAATATCCGGGACTGTGTATTTACGCAATGATTTGGTGGTTTGTAAACACTTTCTTCTTCAGGATTGTTTTTTTATTTCTTATATTTGAAATAAATTGTAATTAAGCATATTGTATTGTGATAATAAATTGAATTATTAAATGTTAATTTTATTCGGCTTTTTTAGGAATAGTACGAACACTAGTGGGATTCCACCTCTTTTTTCCCACCCTGTGTAATTTCACGACTCTTTTTTTCCACCCTTTGGATTTCCACAACTATTTTTCTTAAGTCTTATCCTATATGATTCCACTCGATTTTAGTATACTGCCCTATGGAGTTGCCTTATCTTCAACAGGAAACGTTGGATGTTATGGGTGTTATTTCTGGAAAAGCCCATCGATCCTACTGTAACTATTCTTTACTAGTTGCCTTATGAAATCCTTTGCTTTCGTGTTTTTGAACTTTATTCTCGTTGATATAGTTTGTTTCATTTCTGCAGTCTCTGGTACGCTACCTTAATTATGATATAGATATTGCTGTAAGCAGTATCAAATTATTTCCTCTAATACCTTTTTAATGATTGTTTTTTATAATTATCAAACAATTAGATCTGTATTTAAAATAGCTTGTAATTATTGAGCAAGAACAATGGAATATAAATGCGTCAAATACAATAGAGGTTAATTAGAAAACTTTTTTTCCTTGATTTGTTGCTCATCATATTAGTAAGTAGAGAGTTTTGTGTCTTGACATCGTTTTGCTGTATCAGAAGATAGTTCAACTGTATATTCTCTATAGGAATATGACAGCATAGCCTAGCCTAACCTATAGTGACTAGATTCAACTATTTAATATTTTTTGTGAGAAATATATGGTTGAATTATTTTTATTATTCTGACGGTAAAAATTGATTAACATAAACTACTATTTTGTTTTTTGTCATTTTCGTTTCTGGTTTATATTTAAAATGCAAAGATGCTAATTTATATGTTTTAATGCTAATGATGTTGTGTTGAGTTGGGTCAATTGAAAGGATAATGACGAGTTTGTTATTGACATCATCAACTTATTTTTTCTTGTTTATTTTCATGTCAGCTTACACGAATTTATGATGTTTTTTAAACATCAGGACAATGGGACAAACTTATTTACATTTTTTGTCAATTTTGTTATTCCTTCAGAGTGTAGATAGAGAAGGTAAAAATTTCTTCTAAGAGGATGGTAGGAGAAAGAAATTCCTTAACCAACAATTATTCAAAAAAGGAAATGTGTTATTTTCATGGATTTTAACTTTTGCACCTTATATCTAATTGATTTCTGATGATTGTTTTATTTCATAGTTATATACCGAAACATTTCTTTTAATCTTTTTTAACATCTAGTAATGATAGCATCTTTTCATAGAGTGAGAGTGTAGGAAAATAATAAAATCAGGGTTAGCAAAATCTTAATATAGGAGAAAAATTGGATAACATGACAGTGCATCATGAAGTTTTTGCATGGATAAAGGCTTTTTTGGCTGCATTGTAATATGTACATTGAAATATGTGGAAATCGCAATGAAACATTTTCAAATTCTTTTGACTGCTCTTTATAGTTAAATTATGATTGTGTTTTATCCTAAGAAGAATTTTTGAAAAGTTTAATGAATATTGTTTGTTGACACCACAGAGATGGAAGAAGGATTCACTAAATCTTCGAAGCAAGACCAGTAAGAAATTAAAGTTTTGTGAGCCAACAAATTCGCGAATTATTATGGATTAGTTTTTGCGGATGAAGAATTAAAAAAAAATACTTTAAGGGTACTAATTTTTTGGTAAAATTCGCGAAATTAAGTACTCTCGAAATATTTTAGGAGATGCCATTCGCGAAAATTAATACCCGAGAAAAATTCAAGCTAATTATTCTCACAAGTTTTACCCATAACCCTATTTCACTGTATATATGATAGCATGAAATTTCATTTATGTGAAGCAAAGACGTTTCGCTTAGGTTTGATTCTACTTTTGTTTCTGCCAATTCCACAAATATTCATGAATAATGTCGAAATTTTGCACCAAAAATGAAAATATTAGATGATATTTTTCATAGATTCGCGAAAATTAATGCCCGCGAAATGTTTCGCAACCGATCATTCGCGAAAACTAATACCCGCGAAATGCAAATTTAGTACTCTTAAGGAAGTGCTAAATAAATCTTCGAGATTCATCGTTTTTTGTTGATAGATTTACCAGTTTTGTGGATTCGATGCTTTGTTGCAGTGCATTAATTCAATATTAAAATCTATAATTTTGCATGAGGTGAAAAATTCGCGAGAAATCCTTCACGAATAAAGCCTAAGTTTGCTTAAATTGTCGCAAAATTTTCACCTAGTGAATAATTTATCCAATGCATTGTTTAATGACTTGTTTTTCATATTCATTCTTTCCATTTTGTTATGCTTTAGGATGTCGAGTGTACGAAGAGTCAAATCGCGTGATGCAGCGCGTAATCGACGGAAGAAGGAAACTGATCAATTTGCTGAGCTTGCTAAGTTGTTGCCTCTCCCTGAATCAATTACTTCGCAGTTGGATAAAGCATCAATTGTGCGTTTGGCAATTAGTTTCATGAAATACAAGGAGTTTATCGGAGGTAAGATAGATTTTGACCAATCGGATAGGAGGTAAGATAGATTTTGACCAATCGGATAGGAGGTAAGATAGATTTTGACCAATCGGGGACCCCTTGTGCAAATCGCCAACAATGCTTCACTAATTTTGCAACTGCAATTATTGCACGCTATCGATTTGTTAAGTGCTTTTTAAAACTTTTTAACTAAATATTAACGGGAGGTTGGAAGTTGCAAAAACGAATTTCATACAGTACTCTAGAGTACCGAATAATCGGGGGGTTGAAAACTTTTCCAAAAATTGATAATCGGGGGATTGGAATAATGGAGGTGGGGGGGGGGGGGGGGGTGTAATGACGGAAAAACTTTTTTGATAAAAATATAACAAAGGAAGAACAAAATTCTGTCATATACTTCAGGTTCACAAGTTTTCTCTAAGGATATAAAATTTCATGGATTTAAATTCAAGTCTCGTGCTGATTTTTTTCGT
>JAUBWS010077766.1:0-12950 GCA_032270445.1 Darlingtonia californica
TGAAAAACATTAAAACTCTAAGAATATTTGAGCCTGCTCGGAATTTTTTCATTCTTATAAAAAAAAAAGCGTGTATGGGTGTGACTTTAGCTGATTTTTCTGAAGTTGAAAAAGTGTCTTCTTGAAAGGACATGTTTATGAGAAAAGAATTAGGTGCTACCAGTTCCTCAGCTGCATCTTTGATTATTGTACTACATAGGTAAGCTGATTTTGAACGTCGCAAATTCTTAAGAATTTTTAGAACAACTGGAATGTCCCCACTCTGAAATTTAAAAGTTTTGTTGCTTACATTACAATGACGAAGATATCGAAGACCATTAAATACTTTCCAAGAGGTATCACTTAGCATAGAAATAGATTTTACTAGCTTTTTATCGATGTTTGCGAAGAAGGAACATTATAGGAAAAACTCAATCAATGTTTAAGAATACAATAAGAATAAGAATATTTAGCCATTGATTTGTAAAGTGAAATTAAGAATACTTGACCCTGGACAAAATTTGCCTATTCTTATAAAAAAGCGTGTAATTGATATTCAATTTATCTATCATGCTATTGCAAATCAATTATTGACTATATCAAGGACTATATCTATACTAAGGGAAGAAATTTTCGCGATTGGTCACCTCAAAATTGGCGAGTTTCGTGGAATTAATTCTCGCCGTTTGGTTTCTTTTTGCGCATATCTTGTATAAAAAATGCATGTATTTTCGTGTGTTTTGGAAAATTTTGCGGAGAATTTGTTTTGAAATTTGGGGTTAAAATCGCGAAAATCCTTGATTTAGAGGTTGACGGATATGTGCCGCCCGAGACTTGAAAACTAACCTTAGTATGACTACTTTTTGACTATCTTCAAAAAATGTCCGAATTTTGTTGAAATCGCAACTCAAAATTTCGTGATTTTGCGACCATTAGTCGGACTCGGAAGGGTGACAAAACATACGGACATACCCGTGTGGTCAAAAGGTTGATCTTCCAGGATTTATACCATGAAAATTCCAGGATTTTCCAGGACACTTCAGCTAATTTCCAGGATTTTCCAGGATCTTTTTAAGCCATTCAAAAATTTTTAGACTGAAGAATATCATGAACTTTAAGGTAGCACAAATATCATACATAACAACAAGAGACAAAAGACAAGGAAATATTTCATTTTCCAGGATTTTCCAGGACGCTGGCAACCCGGTAGTAGCTCTGGGGCCGAGGTTGGAATCTTATGCTTACGAACGACCGGAGAAGGAAAATTGTCAAAGAAAATTGTTAAGACATCTCCAAAAGCCTATGTATGTACAAGACCTTTTATGTACGACTATTTCGATCTTCTTTGTCGCTTTGCTCTTTCAGAAATTTATGAAATGAAGCAAATCAGGTAGAATAAAGATTCTAGTATCTGTTAAGATAAGGGAAGTTCGCAACCTCGATCCCAGGACCTATTTTAGATAATACAGTGGAAAAAGCTGCATAAAAAATCGCTGCGGAGGATTTCATTATTTTATACCTTATGTATTGAAAAGTACTTGGAAAAACTGTCGATATGCAACGTGTACCAGAAAAAGATTTCATCAAAATCAATTTCAAAAAAATAATTGGTTCGCCGTTAATTATTTCCTTTCCGATAAAGTCGTTGAAAAATCTCTATACATTTTATATATGAAAATGAAGTGGTTTAAAAGAACTTTCCAACACTTTGTAGAAATATCGTGAAGAGAAATATGTTTATAAAAATTTTAAAAGTCAATTAGCATCACAGCAACATCTCCCCCACCCAACACCAAAGGACGTAGAGTTTTTGGACGCCCACTAACTCATTTTCATAAAATTAGATTATTGGTACCCATTTAAATTCAGCAACCTGTTTAAAAGGATTCAATTGACTTATTACAGTCTTTATTACTTTGGTATTTGGTAATATTAATTTGGTCAAGATGTCTAATATGTTTCTCCCATTTTTTTATATTTCACACACCCTTCTGTAAAATTTAAACTTATTATACTTAAGACCTCAACCACGACCATTGATAGGTTTTAACGTCTTAAGCTCGTGTGCAAAAGTTTCTTTGGTTAAGGTTGATATTTTACAGACTAAATTCAAAATAATGTTCCATTATTCCCTTGTAATGTTTCTTAAGTTATTCTTAGTTTTTTGCTAATTTGAGCCTCATGTTAAAAAAAAACGTGTAATGAAACAGCACGATCAAAGGAAAACAGTTACCGAAACTTCTTACTATGTACTACAATTATCCTTAAATAGAACTAACTACTCTAAATAAATATTATTACATGACCTATTAAAATTTGCTATGCATATTTCCAGCCATTTTTGGTTACTTAATTGCATTCTTTATTATACAGTGTGTCCCAGAAAAAATCTCCCCAAAAAACCAAAAATAGGGCCTGGTCATTACTTCAAAGATTTAGCGTGACATAAAATATTTAATGCCAAAGACAATGTCACTTTAGATAAACACGCATACTTTTTGAAATGTTTGTTAATGAAAATTTTTTCTGGGACACACTGTACTATCGTCTTCGCTTTTATATTCTACTATCATTGTGTATCATAATGGTAAACATTCCATCTGACAACTGAGGCGAACAAGTTGAAACTTTTAACATACTACTTACATATATATTGATCATAATATTTTTAAACAACATGTCTAATGTTTCTCAAATTCTTTTTGACTTAACTTCAATCATTTCCATCTGTTTTCTTCGAAAGTATCCTTCTGTGTTTTTCTCTGGTCGAAATATTATTCTGAACACCTTCTTCGCATACATAAACATAACAAGATAATGTTATTTCCAGAGAAGATCAAAACAAGGACTAGCTCACCATTTTCTTCATACTTTTGGAAAAAGTAGACCGGAAACATCACAGTGACAATGAACGATGCATACACAATACTCATGGCATCATTGAGATGTCCTGGTAGTTTTCGACATCGGAAAGCTTGAATAAAACATGCTAGTTGAAGAGGTAATTTCTCTGAATCTTCAAGATCAAAGCGTTTAGTAATTCCTGGATACTTGTAACTCCACAAAGCGACTAACAAAAGGCATGCAGCCAATATATTCATGATGATGGTAAAAGCTTGCAATAAAGTTGTTTTTAATAAGACTTCATTTTTTGTTGATCAAGAATGCATTGATCAATTTGTTTCATTTTGTATGTATGATTGAAATGTTTAGATTATAGAAGAGAGCAATGGCCATACATATTTCTGGTGTTGGAGATATGAAGTATAATCCAACACCATTGCAAAAGAACAGCAAAATAGACTAAAAACATAGCAAAATCTGATGTATTGACAATTGCTGTTTCACGACATTTTATAAAAACAGCTATGGTGAACCTCAGATAAACTTCCACCAACACTACACATAACAAAAATGACGATTGCTGATATGTCACTCGGCTTGTGATGAACTGGTAGAACTGGATGGATGCATTTCGTTTTCTCTGTGTTAGAAACGAGATACCCAGTGGAGGCTTTGCAACAGACATCTCCATGTGACGGTTCTTGTTATCATTTTTTTACACGGTCTGCAGTAATACCCTATCTCTTTATTGGGTAATTCACCGAACACCTTTTCTTGACCAGGCGAACATTTCGGGTGACGAAATTTGCTTTTTATGTTGTTAGTAATGTTGTCGAACCACTTAAAATCCATTGGCAGAACATAAAGATATAAGCAAGCATCAAATACCAAGTCAGACCAGTTGTATTGTGGAAAGCCAGGATTAACCTTAATCGTGTCATGATATATATTTATTGACTTTACAAGTGATGTAAAAGCTAAGGATTGATACCAAAAATATGGTCGCATTTTCATTCATGTAATCATACCCTTCTTCCATAACAGTTACGTTGAAATTCTTTGTTTTATTTGATTCATAATACACTCTTCAATATTTTCCATAAATGTCAATGCATCTTTCAGTTCGGTCAAAGTCAGTGTTTTGAATCAAACGTCACTCATATTACTCAACATATTCAGCATACCATTAAAATTTGGTGTATACAATTCACCGGCTTTCAGATGGATGACGATAATATCTTTCAATCTTTGTAAATTCAAATAATTTTTGATATCGTTGAAGCTATCTTCCATGTTATAAAAATGTTCTCCTTGGTTCATCCTTTTTGTTGATCGAAAGAGTGAGCTGTGTGTTTACTGATTGGTATCGTTTCCAGACTCATCAGATCCAGAAAATTTTGCAAAATATCTTGAGGAATATGTGTAATTATTCGAACTATCATTGTACTTCTGTCAGCTTTGAGATTATAATAAACGACTTCTTCGTGCTGTACTCAAGTCATGTTTTTCAACTAAT
Source organism: Darlingtonia californica (assembly GCA_032270445.1). NCBI lineage: Eukaryota > Viridiplantae > Streptophyta > Magnoliopsida > Ericales > Sarraceniaceae > Darlingtonia > Darlingtonia californica. The sequence continues at coordinate 4,340 of JAUBWS010077766.1, forward strand.
TTTTCGTTTGTTTCCTTTCCAAAATTATTGTTTTGTTGACAGCATAAAATTCAAAATCTAAAAAAAGAACAATCAGTAAAAATACAAGTTTTTCAATACTGTAACAGACATCGTATGATTTATAAATAGATAGTGCTTCTAAGTTAGATTCTAGTGGTATCAAAGATTTTTCTCTCCAAAGCTTTTTGGGAACGAATAAATCCATGACATATGCAAATTTTGCTTATAATTGCTCCCGCAAATACTGTATATCCCTATCGTTTGGAATACCAGACAATGTACATTACAAAAACAACAAATTGAAATGGTCAGTATCGACATCGTCTTCATTGTCGCCATCTTTACTTACTTACTTACTAAAATAGCGAGAATGATGATTGTTATATCGTTCAATTTGTAATGAAAAAATATGCTTGGAAAAACTAAAAATACAATAAACAGGAAGATTGTATGGTAAGGGATACTCGGTTTATAAAAATGAGAAACTGAGTTTTATTAAACAGCCGAAATTTTAAATTTTATATTATATACTAATTTTAATTTTTCAATAATTGTAAATAATTTAAGCTACTTTTATTGACATATCTGTTTCATTATCATATCATATATATCGGCCGTTGGAATAGTGGTTAAAGTACGGTACGGGAGGCCTGGATTCAATCCCAAGTCGAGTCATACCAAAGACTCAAAATTACCAAAAGTACCAAAATTGATACTTGATGCCTCCTTGCTTAACACTAGGCAATATTAAGGTTAGGATCAAGAGTAAGTGGAGCAATCCAGGGCAAGGAGTAGCGCCCTCCCCTACACCTCGGTGTAGTAGCTAGTGAAAAGGGAGCCTTCGGGTCGCCCTCGACTTACTTACTTATCATATCAATGAAAGAAGCCTCTCTTGTCCCCATCAAGTTAAAATAGAAGTCTGTGTTTTTGATCAATGGATTAATTCTTCAGACTATAATATAACTTTCTTGGTATTTCATGAAAATTCATAAATTTTTGGGTGATTCCAAAGAGTGAAACAAAAAAATAAAAATATAAGAAAAATCACCCAATCAGCAAAAATTAACCGATTGCAATTTCGAAATTGCAATAACTAAGCAAAACGTTAATGGGAAGTATAAAAGTAGTTAGCAAGAAAGCCTTTTAGTAAATAAATCTCAAAATAACTAGCAAGGCTGTTTAGGCTGAATTTTCCATATGACCTTTTCATCTATGTACAAGATTTTTCAAATTCAAACCTTCAAATTTGCCCGATACTCCTGAAAAAACGCCTTTCCAAGGGGCTGAAATAAACGAATCCTGCACTAATGTGACTTTCCAATTTCCGCAAAGGTAACGGATCGAGAATGAACCCACGACCTCTCGCTTGCCGGGCGATTGCTCTATCAACTGCGCTATCAATCCGATGTCATTACACTAATTCGTAGTAGACGAGGGGAGCGATCGCTCAATTGCATACCTGAATCCTACGAGCCAATGGAATGTCATCGAATTAATGCACAGTACAATATATATGTAATACACACTTGGTTCCATGAAATAAATGACTTATTGTGATTTTACGCAGCCATTGATTACTTTGATGAGAAATAGTGAAAAATTAAACTCTCCAAAATGACTTAGTTCTGCTAGCAATGAAACAACACTTCGAAAAAATGTTAAAATTCACTATTTCTATCTTCAAAAATTTTCATTAAAAGCATACATATAATTAATAATTGTGGGTCGAAAATTTTGCGATGAAATAAATCATTGTGAACCCAGAGTATACTTTCCTAGATTTTACGCAAATAATCTGTTTTTTTTGCGTATTTTTTGTGTATGTTTTTATTAAAGAACCATGTTTTTTTCTCAGCTTTAATCATCTTATATTTTTCACTCAATTTGACCAGCAGTAGTTCTTATCCAATGGTTCTTATTCAAAGTTAGCTAAATAAAATTAAAAATTCCAACATTTTCGCAATATGATATTATTCTTCAACAATAAATTGCTAGCTTCTACCCTTGAAGAGAGATAGTTCCAACATTGACCTTATTTTAACAATGATGTCTCAGGTAATTTGGTATACCATTTAACAAATTATAGTGCATATAATATTTTTCATCAGTGTTGGTATATTCAGAATTGGTATTCTATATGATTAAACGGACTTTGTTCTTATTGCAAGCCAACTGAATCGAGCCTCAGCTTGTTCTTATTTTTTGGCGGAATCTGAACTTCAATGTTTTTCTAAAGTTTATCATTTCAAAAAAAGTATACCATATTAAGTATATAAAAAAGTATAAGCGGGGATACTTCTCTCAGCATTCTGAATAACCACAGAACTTACTACCAAAAAACAAGCAATAATACTCTGAAAGAAACATGACAGACTACCACAAGAATATTCACGACTAATCTACCAATGTTACTTGGATAAATAAGCAAACTGCGTAATTTTCAGAATGGCAACCGCGAAAGAAGTAGGAAAGACGGTAGGTGAATAATCTCAAAGGAAACATGTCAGGAAATTCTCAAGTAGTCCATGTTCAGGAGGTAGATCATTTTGAATACATTCGAATATTCTTTATGGATGAATGATGCGGACAGGAATACAGAAATTTGCATGTTCCGATTATTTTGAATGCTGAAAGAAATATCCCCTCCGTAATTAAAGAGATATCGTTTTCAATTAAATACAGTTTCTTCCAAAAGAGAAAAGAATTAAGTAAATTATTAAACGTCTATTTATAATATAACCTAAATAACTACCTTAAGTGGAGAAATTTTAGCGGAGAAAGTTTGGCGCAATTGGCGCAAAATGGCAAAAATCGCCAAATTAAATCCGCGCCAAATTTCAACTATTATTCGACTGCGTCAAATTAAATCCAAATTTTTGTTTTGTTTTTCGAGCGGTGAATGTTTATATAAGAAGATGTGATTATTGATTTAGTTTTACGTTTTTAAATCGTTCATATTTCCTTAAATTTACCGAAAATGTTTTAGTTGCACCAAATTAAATTGGCGTCAAAATTTGTTTTGCTGCGCCAAATTAAATCTGCGCATTCATAGTTTTCTATTTTTTGTTGTTGCGCCAAATTAAATCTGCGCCAAATTTAGAAAAAATTTGGCTGAGCCAAATTAAATCCGCGCCAAAAACTTCATTTTTGTCCTGCGCCGAATTAAATCCGCGCCAAATTTTCTCCACTTAAGGTATTCGATCTCAATAAGATAACTTATCAATAATACCCAACGAAAACTAAATTGAATTATCTTCAACATTGAAACATTTTGTTCACGTCAACTGGAAGAAACGAACACCACTGCAACAGATTGTTCACTCCACTTTGCAGATCGTCTACTTGAATGTAAATAAACATAACATATAGCTAAAGAAAGCTCCTATACATATAGAGCTTCTCTCGAAGGTCGAAGAAACAAACTTTGTCATAATAAATTTTGAAAAATCAAAGAAAATCAAGGCTACGTCAATGGCAGTTTTCATATTATCGGATAAAAAATGTCCGACAAACGCCTGATAAGGTAGTTATTTGAATCATAATATCCAAAATATCTTTGAAAAATTTTTCTAATACTTTACGGATTAAGGCTACATGAATATTGAGATGATCTGTAGATGATTACCCTTTTCTAAATATAACTTCCTTTATAAAAAAAATACCTGATGCTACCTTACAAAATATAACAAATATAAAAAATTACCTATTTTAAATATAACCCCCCGTTACCTCAAACGCATATACTTTGATGTTAGAAATCTTCGCGAATCGCGAATATCAAAAAGCGTTGAGAAATAAGCATTGAAAGTCGGTTTAAAATTGAAATGTTTTTGGTTTTATGTGTACCAAGTAAATATCTTCTGTTATGTGTTATGAAAATGCGGACTGAATCCAATTCTTTCTCGAATTCTTTTAACCTTCAGACAAGCGGATTGGATAATAATACATCAAGTAAAACATAAACAAATAAACAAAGCTTGGGATCCATCGCTTCGGACAAAATATATAACCACTTCATATCCCATGTTTTTAGGTATTGCAGTACGAAAGTATGACACCACAGTTGAACTTGAACAACACACTAGCCTTTTCATGAAATCACACATTTGTTTTCATTTTGATTTAATTTGTCACTTGATGGATACGTCGTCTGGCCATAACTTGAATACGAAGTCGACCCAGTATTTGTCGAATTACGTGAGGAAGTTGGTTGATATGTCGCCTGCCTATCACCTAAATACGAGCTTGATCCAATATTTGACGAATTATCCGATGAAGTTGGTTGATATGTCGTATGCCCATAACTTGAATACGAGGCCGAACCAGTACTTGTCGAATTACGTGAGGAAGTTGGTTGATATGTCGCCTGCTTAATACCTGAATACGAGCTTGATCTGATATTTGACGAATTATCCGATAAAGTTGGTTGATATGTCGTATGCCCATAACTTGAATACGAGGCCGACCCAGTACTTGTCGCATTACGTGAGGAAGTTGGTTGATATGTCGCCTGCTTAATACCTGAATACGAGCTTGATCTGGTATTTGACGAATCATCCGATGACTTTGGATGATATGTCGTATACCCATAACTTGAATGCGAGGCTGATCCAGTACTTGATGACACACCCGATGATACTGACGTTTGTTGACTTGAAAATTTTGATACAGGAGGAGGGCGAGGAGCAAGGCGTTTGGGGGGAGTCGATAGAGGCTTCAATTTCGGTACTTTATGGGCCATAGCAAAGTTTGGGGCAAAATATCTTTCTCCTTCCGCCACATATGTGATGAGATATTGTGGATAACACTGATCTCTTTCAAAAACAACAAATATATTTGGTAAAGTTTGATGATTGACACAACTATCATAAAGAACATTCGAATCAAAAGTTGAGATGGGTGGAGGTCGCTTCATACTGGTATTTCCCTATAACAATACAAAAATGTGTCAAAAATTGTAACAGCATGAAATCTAATATGATATTCCTAATTGTTTTCATATTTAATCATATCTATGATGACTTTTTATAACTCTTCCAAAACAATAAACAGAACATGTAAACCGCATCTTCGCTATTACATACCTATGAGGAGTAATTACTTTTCCTTCAAAGGAACAAATATTGACAGAAAAAAAAAATTGGCGGATTTGACGGTTTCAACAAAAATCTGCTAAATAAAATTCACACCAACATTTTTTCGTTCTTTTTCAAATTTGTTAATTTTTTTTCTATATATGAAATATTTGTCTGAAAATTAACTACGTATATACTATAACTTTTATCCAATATTATAATTTTCTCTTTTTGTGTTTGATCCGATTGATCCGAGTGAGGTCATTGATCATTGTTTCGATCTAAAAAGTTCCGAATTTCTTAGACTTATTTGTTTTCTGTTTTGGTTAGGGTACATTTCTCGAAACTAGAACAGCCACATTATACCATTTTGTTAATCTTCGCGCTGATGACGATGATTCTGATTGAGGATACGAAGAATTAGACTTCGAAAAGAATGCCTTCGATATTCTTATTGATGACGAATGACTCGATGACTTTTGCACAGTTGTTTGTAGAAGCTTATTATTCCTTAGTTTTTCGGCATCCACCAAATTAAATTCCGCCAAATTTTCTTCCAGCCAAATTTTCGATAAGAATGTCTTCGATTCTATAATTGATGACGAATGATCTTATGTATCTTAAAGATTATTTTGACTTCCATTTGTCTGTTTTTGTGTTGTTGTTTGTAAAATATATTCTTTAGTTGAAAAAAATTATCATTTTTTGGTCATCCGCCAAATTAAATTCCCACCTAAGTTCCGCCAATTCCGCCAAATTTTCTTCCGGATTTAAGGTAGCTAAAAACCTAATTTTTGCGCATTATATGAATGTTAATGAAAAATTTCAGAATCTATTACTTTTTCGAAAAACATGTGCCTACGTCAGCAAAGAATATATTTTTGTGATTAAAGTTATGACATCAGGAAAAGACTATTAAGAAATTTACTAATATTATAGAAGTTTGGTGAGAGTCTGAAAGGGCTGAAATAAACAAAACAAAACAAAACCACCTGGACAAAATCAGTTAGACGCTGCTATTGAGCCTTAAACAAATGAAATTAATGAAACGGATTCCTGAGACTAGATAGTTTAAACACCCTTACATCAAACTTTCAGCAGAAGAAAAATTATGTTTATGGTCACACTTACTACAGTGTATTTTCCAGCCAAAATGTTAGCTACAAACATGTATCGAAAACGGGTGTTAGGATCAGGTATTGTGTATTTGTGACTGTATGATGCCTCCTTGGCAAAATAACTTCCTTGACCAAACGCAGTTGCATTTTTTCCGCTCAATCTCCAGTCAAAATTATGTACACATATACCATCAACCACTGCGGCATCTGTCCCATGGTACAATGTTAGCTCGTTAACATTCGCCGCACCAAGCTTTTTTGTAAACTGTCGTTTTTTACTAAATGAAAAATAAAAAACGCAATTCAAAGGCAACTACCTATTTTTATCAAGGGAAGAAAATTTTGCGGAATTGTTTTTGCGATTTTTCGCCTCAAAATTAGCGAGTTTCGCAGAATTAATTTTCACGGTTACTTTTAAGCACATATTTTGCATTAAAAATGGATGTTTCGTATGTTTAGAAAAACTTTGCGGAATTTAATTTTTAAAACAAATTCCGCGAAAATTTCTCCCCTTAAAACAGTAATAATCTAAGAACCTTAATCCCTGGTCCGTAATAAAAGTATCAGAAGTTGCTGTAACAAGTTGATGTGAAAGGAGCAATTCGAAATTATTTTTGATTGTAACAATTAATTGTTCACTAAGTTACAGCATATTAAGTAAACAAAGTAATTTAAGGATTCTAGAGGCCAAAATCAATAACAATAACTAGCTCACATTCGTGTACCCAAGTGCATCTTACATTTGCGGTGATGAAAAAGTTACATAAATAAATGATCTAGTTGATTCGTTATAATAGCTAATACCTTTGATACTTTTGATGAAACTCAATATTGCAAATTTCTGCCACGTCGATAACACGCACAGGTGCAGAAATCGATGATTCAAACTTTCGAATAATTTCTTGCTTTTTCGTTTCTTCAACATAAAGTCTTCCACCTTCCAAACAAACTTCTTTTGGCCAGTACCATGGTTTGTTGTCTTCAATGTTTTGAACATCATTACTAGAACTATGTAAAGGAAATGAGACGAAAAACATTAGTGATTTATAAATTTTGGAAGTCATTACCAGAATTATATAAAGAAAATGACAAGACATTGGGAAAATTTGTAACATCCAAAAAGTGAAGATTATTGGTAGAGTGCTCAATCTCATTTCATTATACGATAAAGTATGTATACATAACTCAGAATTACACGCACGCTAGAGCGACCCTCACTTAAGTACAAGCGGTACATAGGTAAAAACTATAAGAACCGTACACCAAATTAGTGATAAAAAGTAAACAAAGAGAATGGTAAGACAGTGAGAGGTATCGTTAGTATTTTAACAAAATTTAAAAAGTTTATTTACGTGGATTTCAACTGAAAAATACAAATAAGTTTGGTCCAATTGAAATTATTTCCCATACAAACTAAACGGTTGACATTATCAAATTTTCATATCAATTAATATTTTTTTAATTTATAAAAATTCTATTGACAAAATACCTGAGAGCAGCATTGTTAAAAAAAGGTCTTCGACTGACTTTTCTTTTGGTGAAATATTTAGGACCAAGATTCTGTTGTACCATGACATCAAAAGATAAACGATACTTGTATTCATCAGTTGAAAAGAGAAAAGATGCATCTCCTCGCAGAAAAGCTTTTTCGATGTCTTCATTTTTAACCTACAAAACAAACAGATTCACTTGAATTTCAATAATTAATTGATTTGTGATTGGTTAACTTTTTGTGTATTTGTTAACGGTCACCTAGGTATTTGAAACTACACAATTCAGTATGGCAGACATCTGTAAGGTGGAGAGAGTAATTCCAAATCACACCTTTGAGATGGACTCCGACCTTTTGCTCACCTACGTGCTGGGGATTCACAAAGACAGCAGTTGCTATTACTTTTCTGAATCTCCTACGTACGCAGGTGAACATAAATGTTTGAGTCGCTATGTCAAAGGTGTTTTCGAATTTGAAACTATATACTAGTAGTTGTATTCTATAAAAACAAAGTAAGCCTACAGTTTCATTTGCATGCAACACTGTCTTTCGCAACATTACTGAAGTAATGATATTTTAAATGTTACTAAACTACTAAATGTTGTAAAAAACTCAATGCTTTAATAAGCCACTAAACTTAGAGCTCAAGGGACCAGACTTTTCACGATATTTGTAAATTGATAAAAGTAAGGACCTACAGGATTATACTCTTCCCATTTCATTCCTTTCCAATACCATTTCCATTCTGTTAAATAATCAAACATCTTCTCAGAAGAAGTTGTAATTGCTTTTGATTTAGTAGACAACCTTCTTAATTCGACTGTTTCATTCATGTACCTTGCAGTAATTGGGCTTGAAGATTCGTTGTCTAGAATTGTGTGAAGATCTGGAAGCGATTTATCCACTATCGATGAACTAAAAAAAAA
>JAUBWS010077777.1:0-10715 GCA_032270445.1 Darlingtonia californica
GTTTGCGTATTTTTTGAAATCGATGTGAAAATGTAAACTAAACACTGCACAAAAATAAAATTCCGCGGCAATGCATTCTCAGCTATATAATCGTTTGAATAGCAACAATAGCCATCAAAAGCTTTCAAAAATTTCCTGGGAGGGTGAGTTCCGAAAATTTTAATTTTAGGATAAAGTTAGAGGAGGGGAAGGAGGTCCCAGATCTGGATTGACACTATTTCCTAGCTTGGATGAACTTAAAGAAATAGACAAATACACGTTTTTTTTATTAGAACTTCGTTTATAAGAACATCCAGGCTGAGATTTGACCAAAAAATAAGAACATCTTAAGACTGAGTTCAATTCTTCAGAAAGGGAAAATGACAAAAATGACATATGATGATTCATTTCAGATATAGATATTTCCTTTTGTGTTGTAAAGCCTTTTGTTTGAATTTATTTTAATTTAAAAGAACATCAACAAAAACGTCCGAGGCTGAAAGAAAGTCAGAAGAATAGCACATCCAGTCTCAGCTAAAATTTAGAAGTTCTTATAATAAAACGTGTAAGCCACCGTCACAAATTTAAACTCTCAAAATTTTATTTAAACATATCATGTAACTGCCCTAGAATCTCACAAGATTCCATTTCAATTAATACATTTTGCTTGTTGACTAGCCTAGTCTTAAACCCTTTTTATAACCATGAAGGCTAATCAATCTTTATTACTGTCAAATGATCTTAGTTTGATTTTGTTGACATTTGAAATTGGATCTTGAGATGTGCGACGCGAGTGATAGGTTTGAAATTGACATGTTACATTCACATCTAATCTGTCATGAAATATTCTCAATCATGTGAACATGCCTTTGACACCTCCTGGTAAAAACTTTGCTTATTGCCTCTGTCTGCCTTTGCTTATTGCCTATCAATTTTTCCCTTACAAAAGAAAATTTGTTATGCCGAACTTCAACAAAATACAGCGTTGAAGCCTTCTTTACATGTTTTTTTCAGCTCAACCTTAATTATTCCTAATGTTAAACTAATTCATCTGAAACTTTCCTTTTCACCCCCTATGATGCTTGATTGTATTATTGAGAAAGGAAAGTATCGTCCTTTGGTCAAACTCTTATAAATGAAAAATCTCTATAAAACAGACATCTTTAAGACGGACAGTCAATCGAGAAATGGAAGTTACGTTCTTTGTTCCTTATCTTATAAATGAAAAATCTCTATAAAACGGACATCTCTATAAGACGGACAGTCAATCGAGAAATGAAAGTAAAGTTCTCTGGTAAAACTCTTATAAATGAATTCTCTATAAAGCAGACATCTCTATAAGACGGACAGTCAATCGAGAAATGAAAGTAAAGTTCTCTGGTCAAACTCTCATAAATGAAAAATCTCTATAAAGCGGACATCTCTATAAGACGGACAGTCAATCGAGGAACAGAAGTAACGGTCTTTTGCTCAAACTCTTATAAATGAAAAATCTATATAAAGAGTAAATCTTTAAGACGGACAGTCAATCTTCGTAGAACTATTAACTCAATGTTTCTATGTACGTTAACATTTGTTATAGGTTTAAACATTTATGTTTCTGCTTCCGTGGAAAGAAAAGAAATCGTGACAAAGGAAAAGAGATGTATGTAGTAATGAAAAAACAATATGACGATCTTGGTCCGGTTACGTAAGTCTTCATCTTTTTTTCTTAGTCTCCCTTGAATTGGTCGTGCTACGTAAGATTTGCTTACAATCCGAAATTCCCATAGTTTCATATTCTTTTGACATTTGAGCTCTTTGGCAACTATTGCTCGTTGCATTTTATGAATTGCAGTTTTTCTAGGCCTTATGGGTCCGTGGCCGAGTGGTTAAGGCGTCGAGCGCAGAACTTTGAGGTCACGGGCTCAACGCCGGCATGCGTCTTTTGGTGGTGAAAATTACCTAGCCGTTAATTCCACAAGGTTTCCTGTAGGTGTTTCCAGGAAGGCGATCGTCGTAAATAACCTTTCATGAGATCTGAAGAGTCTATCCTGTGTTAATAGTCGTAAATAGATAAATTCAACCCAGGGGCCTAAGACCAAAGAGAAATTTAAGAGATTATTTTAAGTCTACTTTATCGTATTGTTCAAGTGATTCCTGATAATTCCTGATCTTAACTTCTTTTCCAGATTTGCTGAGAAAGTTGTTTTGTGTAATTTTCTTTTGTTGGTGCTTCTCTGGTTTTTCCGTGAACCAAAATTCATGCCAGGATGGGGTGATCTCTTCAAAGAAAAGTAAGTAAAATTTTTACCTTGATTGGGAAAAACTATTTAAAAAAACTATATCAGAATGTGTGCCTGAATGAGTGATCCAGACAAAATTATTCTTGAATATGACGATCTTTTCAAATAAATAGTAAGCGAAAATTCATTCCGTGATGTCCTTATCTTTTCAAAGAAAATTGAGTTAAACTTAGTGCCTGGATTGGGCCATCTTTTTCAAAGAAAAGTAAATGAAAATTCATGCTTTATTATACAATTTCTATGCCATAGATACATTAGTGATGGTACAGCCGCCATGATAGTCGGTTTCTTGTTGTTTCAATTACCTTCACAAAAGCCAATGATTTTCTCCAACGAACCTAGGAGTGAGTTTCTTTTATTTTTTTAATTTACGCTCAGACACTCACAAAGTGCCTGGGCTGGATCAATGAAGAAAACCATGGGAATTCATGGAATTTAGATACCTTCAAAAATCTGTGAAAATAGAAGTATAGAGAAATATCAGGAAGAGTCAACCCAAGGTTCTGGTAGACACCTTTTATTCAGATCGGATCCCAGGATACATTACAGCTATTCCATTATACTTTGTGATACTTAGTATGCAACCTTCCTGGTGATCATACATAGACTCTATATAGGAGTCACGGGTGTAAAACGTCCGAATACGGGTCCCATATATTACCGTATTTGGTAGAATTTCGCGCTGTGAGTTCTATTGTATCTTATGGTTTTGAACTTTTTTTTCAAAGAAAATCTTCCATCCAAAACGATATTGGAATGGAAATATGTATCAGAGAAATTCCCATGGAATGTATTGTTTCTTCTTGGTGCTGGATTTGCACTAGCATCTGCTTGCAAGGTATGTTTTATTGCTTTAAAATTAACTTTCGAATCCAATTGATTAAGGCGCTGAGCTTCGAATTCAGAGAACTTTTACGAGTTTGTGGGAGGGGGTGTCGAGGGGTGGTGTTAATCCGGGTTAATTATTGTGACAATTTACATATTTTTAGGAATCTGGCCTGTCTCTTTACTTGAGTTGTCAATTAGGAAGTTTGAAGACAATTCCTGAAGCCGCTATTGTTTTTATTGTTTGCGTCATGTTGACTTTCTTGACTGAAATTACCTCCAACACAGCTACTGCTACCATTTTGCTTCCAATTTTGGCATCTTTGGTAAGATATTATAAAGTATATATATATGTGTTAACTGAACTGATGCTAAGTAAACTAGGACTTACTTAGTTTAAAATGTGGGTTCTTAAATTAAACAATTTTTTTGAATTTCATTTTAGAAATTAAGTGTGTAATTTTGTTTTGAAATTTTCTTCCGATGAGACTACTCGTTTTTGTTTTATTTGAACTTGTGTAAATACAAAGTATATATGATTCGAAATATTTTGTTGTGCAGAGTAAAAGTATTCAAATATTTTATGTAAAGTATATTATTCGAAATGTTTTTGTACAGGGACAAAGTATCAATGTCAATCCACTTTATCTAATGATTCCAGCAACTGTTTGTTCTTCGTTTGCATTCATGTTGCCTGTAGCAACACCACCAAATGCTATTGTATTCGGTACCGGACGATTGACAGTAGCAGATATGGTGAGTTTTTGTTTTTGTTTTAGTGTAAGGTTTCGAATAAATGTCAGAGGAATTTTGATGATTTATTCGGAGAAAAATTGGCACGGATTTAGTTTGGCGCGAGTACCAAAATCTTTTACAAAATTTTGTCTGTTTTTCACAAAATTTAACCATTTTGGAGGAAGAGGTTGAATTGAAAGCCAAAACCAAGTCAACTTCATTTTAGAGATTATGGTAGGCTCTTCATTTGCAGCAATGCAACTGTCAGCCGGGCAGATTTTTGACAAAAACTACCGCGTTTGGCAACTATCGCAGCAAATTTTGTAGAAAAAAAACTCTCGCGAATCACGAACTTTAAGGTTGATATTTCAGCTTATTATCCCAAAGCAGACTTGAAAATTTAAAAAGCATAATCTTTTCGCGAAAATATCCAAAGCACGTGAAAGTTTATGCCCTTAAAGAAGTGGCTGACACTAAGAGATTTTTAATTGGTTTTAAGATATGCTATTATTGATTCGTCTCATAGGCCAAAGCAGGTTTTGGTATGAATATAATTGGAATATTGATAGTCACCTTATCAATCAACACATGGGGTTATTCCTACTATGATTTGGGTACCTTCCCGGATTGGGCATCCGCTGGAACCACCACAACTCAATGCGGTGGTGTCGCCGCTGCTATGGCTGGAAACGGAACTGCAGCTGGAAATGGAACCATGTTCTGGTGATAGGTAAGCACAGCGTGAAAAACGTCCGGATACAGGACCCGTATTCGGTATGAAAATAAATAAGTAATGGCTAGACAGCTTATCTTAAAAACAATAAATTGCGAACAAGAATGATTACGACATAAAATATTATGCCGTTGATAATTTCTCGAGATTGTAACATTATATGTCGCAAAGTTCAGAAAAAAGCCATTGAAAGTAGCCTGTACCAGACTATACAAACGGTGGCTTCTGGTACAGGCTGAATCGATAGCCAAATTTACGCAATTTTCAGCACAAAATCAGCGAATAAATGATTTTCATCGGAAAAAAAAATTTCGGACAAAATTCAATTTTACAAATACTTGAGTTTAATTAAAAATCACACGAATCATATTGTCTATGATGTTCGAAAACAATAACAAATTTGAGTAGCCAAACGTTTCCGTCAGACAAAACTTTTGTCACCTCTGGAAAATTTCGCAATCAACAATGCCCTTAAGGTAATCTTGTTCAGACAAGAAAATCTTTATAAAGTTGTTTTTCAGACAAATTATTTATTCAGCGTTATTTCCCCAGGTTGTAGCCTCTTAATTCCATTTTTGAATTGTTTTCAACGAGGGTTTGTACTTCCCGGGTAGGAGGGGAATTTTTACAATACATTTGTGGTGCCCTGACCCTACTCTGGTTAAGCCGGACTCGTTAACCAGACTCCTGACTTTGTCTTAATCACTGTTAATTCTACACAGTCCCCAGGAAAGGCAGACTGATAAAAGATCATGAAGAAATGAAGAAGTTATCCTGAGTCAATAATCAAATCAATTCATTCATTCATTCATTCATTCATTTATTCGTTCGTTCTTTCATTCCTCCATGATAATTGCGTTTGCTTTCTGTTAGTCTCAGCCGCAAATTTTGAAATCAAATTTAATCTTATGTCAATTAAATTTAGGTCTTACGTAAAGATTGCTCTTTGATCCATGAAGATCTTGCCTTGCCACCAAAGGCTTCAGAATGCTTAGTAAATGCGACACCATGCTAAGCTATATCGAATTAAGTGTTCAAAATGGTATCCTTGCTATGGATGTTTGATTAACAGATAGATAGCTCTGTTTTCTTTTCGTATATATATATAACCAGAACATATTTTCATATAAATATAAAGTGACATCTATATAATGTAGGGAGGAAGCTTAGGCCATTTTCTCCATTATTGCGGAACAAGAGTATTATTCTTATAATCGGGTGAATTCCTAAAGAAATCAATACAAAGAAAGGGAAAGATAGGCTGGCTTCCTAGCTACGTATAGCTGTATATTTGTTAAAGTTTATTCCTGTAAATTAGATATTTTTATCTCACCTTAAAATATGAGTGAGACAAAAGGGGGTAAAAGAATCATCAATTTTTGACAAGAGAGGGCCGTTCAAAAGAACTAAAGAAATTTTAGGGACCATTTGAAAATTCTTCTAGGTCAAGTAAAGTTAAGTTTGGAAAAATTGAGACACTGAGACATCTTAGCCTTGATTAACCGAACACCAGATTTATGATATCATCCTCTATGCAAAAATTGAAGACAAAATTTCAAGGAGCATTTTTTTTCGAAATCTTTTGATTTTTCTTTTATCAAACTTAACCTAAGGTCTCATAATTATGTGTCAACAGAAAAACGAAAGGACTGGTTTTATACTTTGTCTTTGAATAAGTATATTTTAGTAATATGAATCGAATTGAAATCTCCGTTTTCTAGGATTCTTTTCAGATGGAGTTATAAGGTCGTTTTTCGTGCGCATAAATTTTAAGCGGGAGCGGATCTCGAAGATGATTGTACATATTTTGAAATTACGTCAGTTCAGCATGTTTAACGGGTTTTGAGATGGTTGCCGGGATTTAATAAAAGGTTTTGCCGTTTTTACCGAACTCTCTACCGATTGAGCCAATATTCCAGGTTGAAAAATATTTGAAATATTTTGGATTTGTACGCTTGAATTTTATGCTAAAGAAAAAACGGCCTTTCTACGTATATAAACATTATTTGGACCAAAATTATGTATGACTCGATAACGTTCATTTATAAAAGAACACAAAATTGTCTTTCAATAGTATTGTAATTATCTACTTTTCTATTGACCGATATTGAATCATAGCTAGAATAGGAAATCGTAGACAAGTCACTCAAGAACGGTCATTTAGAAGACCAACAGAACTTATCTTGAAAGAGAATTGTTAAGTATCTGCTCATTCAACAGACCGTTATTGAGTCATAGTTAGCATAGGAAGTCAATAATCAAGTCACTCAATATAGGTCATTTAGTAGGCTTTTTTGATTGACCGATATTGAAGAAATAGTATTTTGATGCCAAGTTTCTTTGTATTTTTAACTATTTTTAGGACCAAGTTTTTATCCCTGTGTAAATTTCTCTTATATTGACTACGAAGGATTACATAAATTAGAATATTCCATTTGATTAAAATTGTAAAATATGATTTTAATAGATTTTGATGATACTTTTTTTAATTTTTTATCAAAGACATGTATAGTAACCATAAATTTTTAGAAGTGTTGGGTTTTACCACAAAATTTTCATGAATATTTGTACTACGATCATGCAGGAGCAAAAAGTATAAGACGGAAGAGACCGACCTAAAAGTACTACAGGAGAGCTAAAAAATAATGATTTTTAGCGATATTATACACTCCTCCTGTAATTTTGAAGTACTTCTAAGATCGCGCTTGAGGCGGTTTTAATATTTTAAGGTCCTGGGCCTTTTTCAATATGTAATATTAATGAAATACAAGCTCCCCTCCCCCCTGGGTTTATGGTACAAAATATTTTCAAAGTAAAAAGTATGAGACCGGGTAACTTGTACAAAATCCTTTATCGCTCCATTCCAGACGGTACAGTCTACTCATTTCCGAGGAAAAGGGGCGAGGGGTCCTTGGCCTTTACCCTTCCCTATCCTAAAACTGGCACGGGATATTGGGGCTTCTAAAAGCTCTGCCCTTTCTCCCAAAGTTCCAATGTTACTATTGGAGTGGTCTGATTCAAATCAATCCTATCTGCAAAAATGCATAAAGAAGGGAGGAATATGTTGCAGATCTTATATATTTTTGCTCCTGGTTATAGACATTTATAGGATGTCTTAGCGGAAAATCTTGGGAAGTTTAAGACTAAGTGAGCTCTTTTTTCTAGTAATCAAAGACCGCCTTGTTTTCAAGAATATTTTTATGGCAACAGAATTGTAGGAAGTATTGTGGCCATTACTAATACATTCTCCTGCAATCTTTTAAGGAACGCACGAACATTTTCTGCTAAATTTTCATGACCGTTTATGTTATGTTAAATATTTTTAGACAAGATGAACTAGGGACAACTTCTTCTAATCGAAAATTTTCAAAACACGGCAATTGAAAATTGAATGAAAAACCTTAGTTCGCCTAAAATTCGCTTCGCATTTAAAGGAGAGAGTTAAGGTCTCAAACTACACGAGATATGGTGTATGATTCTTGATAATAACAAACAATTACAATAATTAGTGAGAAATTTTCCATAAACTACCTGTTATAATATTTACAAATTCTTAACTATATATAATATTCATAAAAGTTGTGTTTTCTACTTGGGCGAAATAAGGGTGATACGCAAATACGACACAATACTTTGTTATTCAATGTCAATGCTACATTATGAGAAAAGTGGAAACAATTTTGAAGCGAGAAGCTGGGACTGGTTCTAAAATTGAAATCGTAGGCGAAAGTAAAGCATTTTGATACAATTTTTAGCTACATTTGAGAAATCCAAATGGAAAAATTTTATTCCTTTTCCTAAGCCCCAAGGCTCACAAAGTTGAGAAAACTTTGAAACGACGATTTGTGTTGATAAAGATTTTTCCATTCATCATGTTAAGCGAACGCTGCATTTTGTACTTTTTATTTTGTTCCTATTGCAGAAATAATGAATAATGCAACAAACGATCTGATTAGCCAAACATGAACGATTTTTTGCCAGTGCTTTTGCTTTTTTAGATAAGTGAAAAATTAATAAATTGTACATGGAAGAAAGTACTAGTTAATATATTAATAAATAAATCAATAAATACGGTTATAAATAATTAAACGGTACACTAATTCTTGCAGAATCTGAAAGAAATAAAATAAAGCTTTATACTTGAATTTTGAACAAGTGAAAATTTCGTAACTTCTTTGTTCGGGTTCTCGGGAATGTAAAGATATTTAGCGATGAATTTATCGCTTTGGAATACTGTACTCCATGTTATAGTTTCTGAGTATACATTATTTTCGAATCTAGTGGTTTTCAGAACAACATACATTTCCCGATATGAAAAGTATCTACGGAAGCCGAGAATGATCTGCTCAAATATTTTTAAAAACCCAAAATATTTTTTAAAAAACATGAAATATTTTTTAAAAGTCTGATATTATTTTTAAAAACCTGAAATCATTTTTATAAACCCGAAATTATTTTTAAAAACATAAAGCCTTTTTTAAAAGCCTGAAATCATTTTTAAAAACCTGAAATCCCAGATTTTGTTTTGTAACCTTGTGAAAAATGGACAAATCACCCTGAAACTTTGTGACTTCTAATAAAACAATAAAAGGCAGCTGTGGAAAAACAAATGGTCACACCTACCCTACTGAAATATTTATGGTAATATTTTGAAACCACATAATCGAAATCCTAAATAAATACTTATAAAAACGCTATTAATTCAAGTGTCAGATTTGGACTGAAGATACACTTAATATAAATCTAATTCAGAAGATTATTCAGTTACGAATCTTTCAAAATCCTGAGGTCGATAGGGTTAAACGTTCAGTGGTTCAATTTTGATTTGCTTGCTCTTGAAAGTTTGTAAGAAATCTATCATTTTAGACTAAATTTAAAATTTGGGCTTTTTGTAAAAAATTTCCAAAGAAAGATGTTTGGTTTATTTTAAAAGATTATGGGTTCGTTTTAAAGATTAATAGTTTGTTTCAAAAAATTTTCGGTTTTTAAAAAAGACGTCAGGTTTTTAAAAAAGATTTCTGGTTATTAAAAAAGATTTTGGGTTTTTAAAAAAGATTTGAGGTTTGTAAAAGATATTTTCGGTAAACCCTTCCTCAGCTTCCGTAATACTGTTTCCTTACATCAGGTCAACGTCAACGAAGTTTTGCTAAAATTGCGATGGCATTCTCATTTACTTGACAGATTTCAATACTTAATAAACATACCTAAGACATTGCTTCTCCTTATTTTCTTGTCGATCGACGGAGTTTGACAACTTGAGCTACTTTTTTGTTGCATGCAGCTGGCTTCTGAAAAAAGAAATTCTTGTTCATGCTACTTCAAACTTTAAAGACCTCGAATGATGTTTACATATGTGTCCGAACCTATATGCACGTTATGGGGAAAATGATACTTGAACCCTTTGGCTACGCTGTTTTGTTTGGAAAAGTGAAAAATTTTCAAACTCTCAACTTGAATTTCTGGACAGAGGATTGAGATAAACTATTTAAGTTTAAGAAAGCTTTTTTTAAGGTTTTTAACCTATTCTGAATGGTTCAGAACTTATGAGCTTTCAAAGACAGCCGTATTTTGGTCGGGCTTGAACGCATATTTGCGTCATATGGAGGGTTAAGTAAACTGGGGGAAAAAAGGTTCACGAGAATAATATTTTCAAGGTCGAGAAGATCCGGTGTTGGTGTTGTACAAGAGTATACACAACTTTATTGTTAGAATTTTTTAACAAAAAATTTGCGAAATTGAATTTTAAAAATTATCAAGTTTTTGTGAACCATAAAAAGATACTCAATGTTTCATTTCTCAAATATCTTTTTCATTATTACAATACATTTAGTCAATGCCCTTTCCTTGATTTCCTCCGTTTCATCTCATTAAGAAACAATTCTTAAGTTTAGCAAGAAATTTTGTTTTTACTGTAGCTAGGAAACCTAGCCCTCTGGCTTCCGGGCCGAATACATACAGCACGCGCCCGGCACGTTTCTTTAATCCGGTATAGTGCGACAATACGGGATGCATGTTAATTTCCTCTTTTAACTGTGGAAATCCATATGATTTGTTACGTTGTTCCAAATACTTCAACGCTTAAACAAAATTAAACGAAATTCGTACAGGACGATATTATCTAAATAGTTGGTATACAGTAAATATGCAGAAAGTTTCTA
>JAUBWS010077788.1:0-12948 GCA_032270445.1 Darlingtonia californica
TGACATTATATTGGCACGCTAAATCATTTTGAAGTCATGTCGATGTGTATGCCGTGAGGAATAAAAAACAATAATGAAAGAGCCACGTGATTACTTTTACACTTCTGTAACGACGAAGTTGTTAGTTATAAAAAAAGCAAACCCAATTAACTACGCATCATCAATGACGTGCGACAGATAATCTTTATAATGTCAATTTTTGTTTATATGTTGTACAGTGTGTATGGAAATGTTGGACACGCAAAATACAAACCCCAATTTTTCAATTAATATTGGCTAAATTTATTAATATCCTGCAAAACTTTATATCAGCAGAAAATTCGTTGAGAGATCTCTAAAATGATACAGTTTTCATTAAAATTGAAAAATTACAAGGTGTCCCAAAAAAATGTAGCCTATTGTAGAAAATCTCATGAGAATTCATCAAAAGTACCGCATCTCAAAACAAAGGAGAAACTAAAAGTTTTCTATGTTATTGCTAATGACATTTTTAAGATAGGCTACATTATCATGGGACACCCTGTAGAACGGGATGTTCCAAAATTCTCGTAAAAATTAAAGCGGTCGATTAAAACACACAAAAGGAATTTTTTGAAACAAATAAAAATAATTAATTCTGTTAAAATGCTCAGTTACCTCTGTAAAAAGAACGAGTCGTTAACAACAATTTATTATAAATCTGCACTACACAGAAGAGCCATAACAAATTGTAAAGATATTCGACACATTTAAACGAAAAGCCAAAAGTCATTAATAAAGGTTGGTTTCATTAACCATACAAAATTTCATGGCATTTTTGAAGCACATTATCTTTAATAACCATTCTAAAGATCTTTGAAAGAGCTTTCTGCTGACACAAAATTTTGTAGACAATAGGCTATTATCAATTGAAAAATTAGAGTTTATATTTTGCGTTTACAACATTTTGATACACTGTATATACTTTTGAAATCGATTTTGATGGAAATTTTTTCTGGGACACACTGTATGTTGTTTTGTTTTGATTTTCACATCGAGTGTTTAGCAATTCGAACAGAAACTTTTGGAAAGTCAATCAAAATTTTATTAGCTCCTAAAAGATATCTTGTTTAAAAAGACAACTTTTAATAAGACATCTTAGGTAAGAGGAGGTTGAAAATTACAAAATGGCTGGCCAGGCTAACCATTTCTTATTCTATAGTGCCTCAAACTTTGCAGAACAAACAGACAGGCGGTCGGACGAACAAACAGACAAACAACTCGACTGAAATGGAGAAAAACCTGCAAATTTTCAAGATAAGTCAAATCTCAGGCTGGGGTTGCTTACAGAGGTGTAAAAAGGCGTGTATATCCTTTCGGAAGATACTCCTGTCAAATAGGAACACCTTCATGGCATTCTAGTTCTTATAAAGAAGTGTGTTTCCATAAACAAAATGAAATCCCTACCTTTTGTTAACTGAGATAAAATTTCTGCTGATTTCTCAATTGTGTCATGAACAAACAATAAAAATAACCCCTGTAACGTTGTTGCTAAGGCATTTGACAAACGATAGAACGTCACCGTCTTCCGGGAGATCATCTCGCTGTTTCCAATAGCCCAGTAAAAAAGCTGAAAATTAAAAAAGAAATTTGACGAAAACAAATATTAATTTTTCCATTCAAATGAAGGACGAGAACAGATCTTCCAACTATAGGTAAAAAATATCATAAAACCCATATTTTCAACCAATAACTTTCTGCGGTATCAATTGAAACATAGTTCAAAAACCTCGGATGTCGAGAATACAAACTTTCCGGACAGAAGAGAGGGAAATCATCAAACACAAAGTAAACTAACAAAACTGGCAAGATTTGATGAAGCTTATTTAGCAGGCTTTTTTTAATTCAATATTTGGCTTTTTGTTGTTGTTTGTTTCATTGAAGTAAATAATGAAGATGTTTGGTAAAGAAAATACCTCATTATAAAGAGTGTGAACAGATTTTTCAGTCATTCTCAACGTTAATTTGCAAAATGCTCCAATAACTTCTTCTTCTAAACTCTCCATTGATAAGTCAGTGATTATGGATGGTTTTTCCAATAAAGATTTGAAAAAAACAAGGATGTTGGACTTGAAAGCATCGTTAATATCTTTGGATGACATTTTATCAAAACAAACTGTGCTGATGTCAGTCACTGTTGAAAGCAACACCTGAAAGAGAAATATTCAAACATATTCCTTCCCAAACACGTTTATATTTACAATGGAATTATTTTCAATGACACTTACTACATTTTCTGAAGTGATAGAGACTGTCAGGTCTATCAACACTGGTAGCAAAACACGTGCAGGTATTTTCTCGGCAATAATTATCTTGAACTTTCCAATAATTCTGTCCAGTGTTTCTGCGTCTTTCAAACTCGAACAAATTTTAAGAGTTTCGGCCACTTTTTGGATGGTTGTAAGCACGTACGGACTCATAAATTCAGGTATAGACACAAACATCTTTTGCAGAGATGATATGCACGTTATCAGTACCAAACTTTCTTTTCTATACAAAACAATTCATAAACAAAGTGATAAAGTGATCTCGTTTTTTTATCTCAATCATAGTTACGACAGCTTGGGGATTGTAATTTAAGAGGTTATATAGCATGGGCCACGGCTTGTGATTAAGGAAAGGGGCCAAAAGTCCAACGTGGTTGGGCGACAAAGAAAAAATTGGGTTTTGGAAACGCATAAAACAGCTCAGAAGCGTTAAAAACAAGTACAATAAATTTATGTTAATTCAAAATTTTTCTTTTTTCGATAGATGTAACACCTAAATCATTCATTCATTTTTGCATCGAGTACAGCCGCCAATGTAATTTTTTAATTTGATTTGCAGTAAAATAAAAAAGAATTCATACCTTTCATTGTCGACGGTACATGATGACAGCTTGGAAATTATTGGCTGGACCAAATCGTGTATATTAGGTAATAGTTGAACTTTTAAGTAAGCAACTAATTCAGCAGCCAATAATATGGCATTAATTGAAACCATATCATCTACATCTTTGTTGTTATACAACTGTAATATGATGGGTACTATTGGCAAGAAGACATCTGGAAATTTTTGGCATAATTTCACCACGAGAAGGCGCCAACAAAATAAAACAACTTGTATGATGTTTGAATCTAAACTGTTTTTATTCTTCAATGATGAGGTCAGGATTGTTGAAAGGATAGGGAAGACAGCAAGTAAACAAGTCTCCTAAAATTTAATTAAACAAAAAAAAATACACAACTTTTTATAAGCATATGAAATTTTGAGTTGAGCCTCAATTATGCTTATCTTGAAACACAGTTACTTTGTTGGTATTAAATTTCGATGGGATTTAATTTCGCCGATAGTTCACTTTCAAAAGTTTTCGCGGATTTCGCAGATGATACCGTATCTTTGATTGGATTTTGGGGATACGTTTTTACGATGCAGTTTATGCATTACGTTAGAATGAAAATATGACGTTGCCTACAGTCAAGTATTTACTTCAGCAAACTTTTTCTTAAGAAAACTTGACAAATTTCGCGGCTTTCGCAGGGATTTAATTTCGCGGATGACTTTAGTGCGAATTTGATCCCCTTGAAATTTATCCCAAATAAAGTAGCTCTAGATATACATTGCCGCCCCCAGAATTATGGATGGATTAACTATGAAATCACCAGCAGGTAAAAAGGCTTGCTCACTCCAAAGAATTATAGCTAAATCATGAGTAGGCGAGAATTTTCAGCAGGCAAATATTTCCTCATTTTTTTTAAGAAAGCTAGTAAATTTTTCAGTTAATGATTTGGATGATGAAGACGTAAATAAACATTAAAAATCTTAACCCTTCGTAAAACGAGGGCCTGCTGAAACATTTTTGATAATTTTGAACGGCTGCGAATTTTCGAAAGAAATTTTGCCACAGTGCACAAAATCATCCCCATTATCAGCTTGTCATCAAACAGTAGGTGTAGTGGTTTCATACCATTGATAAGGTTAGCCCTCATTGTTTAAATTTCTGAGGAAGATTTTAATTTTGCGAGATACCCTCCATTGACACTAATGTTTTGAAAATATCGTAGATAAAAACCTGGTCTGGAGATAATTGTTCGGTGGTATCTTGTAAAAGTTTGCCCAATAATTCTAAGGCTTGTCGTTTCAACACTAATTGATTTTTCTGCAACAAACCAGCTAAGATGGTAACGTAAGTCACGAAGGGGACTGTTTGCAGTGTCGTATCAAGCACACGACAAATTTTTTCCAGCAACTTTACATGAAACTTTTGGTTTAAAGAACCAACGGGACTGTGTTTAGAATATCCATCAAGGATATCTATGTAGAATATGAGGGATTCAGTTAGCCTGAAAAAAAAGAAGATAATCGATAACGTTAGTCGCGTAGTATCTATACACCAGTGTTAAAGTTTGTTATCGTGCATCTTTTAGACCCACGATATGCTTTTTGACCAAAGAAATGCTTTTTGATCCACGAAAAGCCCAAGTAAATTTATTTGACTGGCACAAAGAACGACAAATGCACGTAATTTTACCAGAATCGAAAATACAAAATAAAGATACAATCAGCTTTTACCAAATGTTAACATAGAATAAAAGACATACTGCATAAATATTCCAGTGATAGCTTTTTCTTCATCCTCTGTGACTGAGTTTAATTGAATGGTTTGACTTTTTAGCGAAAGTGTTACAAAAGAAACAACAGTGTAAACAAAAAGACGAGTCTTTTTTTCTCCCTCTTTTTCTGTATTGAAGACCATAGTCACCAAAGATGGTTGCTTTTTCTTCTTCTTCGTATCTGCAAAAAAACAAGTACAAGAATAGGTGGTGAAACACACAACGACGACCGACTTCCAAGTTATGAAAGATTACGAGCAATTCCTCTTTAAAGATAAACTTCACCTGATAGGCTACCACCGTTTTTAGATTTTCGAATATTTGAACAACAGTATAAGCATTTCCTTTTTCTTTTGGATACTTACCACTATGAAGGGAAAGATTTGCGAGAAAATTGATCATTTGATAAATTGTTGAAAGCTGCAGATCCATCTCGTACAATGAAAAGAAATGAAGACAAAAATCCAATGTTATCGGCGAATATTTCTAAAACGAAAAACATCATTACATGGAGAAGCTTCTATCTACATAAATAGTGAGACACACAAAATGTATCACTTACAGCATCTGCACCGTTCATTTCAACTTCAACATCAGCTGTCAAAGAAACTCCACTTTGTACATCAGCTTCTTTAGAAATCTGCTTGATTAACAATAACATGGTGTTGAATAAATGTTCCTGTGTACCAACTGCTTTTAACAGTTCTTGTAAAATGAATTCACGCCTATGTTCAGGGCAGTGTGGACATGAATCGACAAATGTTTGGATAACATCTAGCACTATTTCCATTATGGATGATTCAGCAATCCTCTTTCGTCCACCTTTCTTTTCGATCTACAATAACAAAATTGACGACATGTTTTTCGCCAGAATATCATAATGATCGAAAATCTAAATCTGAAAATTCTTTTCCCTTTCATTTAAACCATCTTAAGGGGAGAAAATTTTCCGGAATTCATTTCGCCATTTTAGCCCAAAATTGTGAGATTAAATTACGCAAAATTCAGTTTTTATCTGATTTCTTTACCGTTTTTGTACGTATAAAATTTGCCACGAATCTCACTGAATTGCACTGACCAATCGCCAAAATAAATTCCCTTAAGGTAGGATATATTATGTACGTTATTCAAGCCTGGGAAAAATGCAATCCGTTGCTCAGGTTCCCGAATATATCTAAATATTAAATGTCGATCACATAGAACAAAATATATGGTATTTGCGATGAAAATAAGAACAATTTTAGAGACACTTTCTCTGTCCTCCTAAATAACTCAAAATGTAGTGTTACAAGAAATGTTTAAAACAATGTGCTGTAAATTTCAAGAAAAATGTTGCTTTTAGCCATTATGGTAACGATGAAAATATTCCACACAGGACTATTTCGTAAATAGCAAGTAGCGCAAATTATCAACCAGTAATCCATCCAAATTCTAACACAGCTATAACGCTATATCTCTTCTAATTGTAGAGTCGTTTTAAATATGCCTGTATAGATCTTTAAAATCTACGTAATTTCTGCCTTACCTGTAGTACAGCTGATAATATAGTATGGATGGTCTTTTGGATAACTGTGAAAGAATGTTCGTTATCTAATCTGAGAAGTGAACCACCCATAAATGTGAAGACATGCATGACACTGTGAAGAATTTGTATAGGAAATAATGCCGCTGTACTACCAATTAGAAGCAAACAGTTTTCTTGTGTTTGAAGGTTGTCACTTGTACGCAAGCATTGTAAAACAGTTTCTACTTTGAAGCTGTGAAATTTGAGTGATACTTTCTCTTTGGTAGTAATATTGCGGAGAAACGTTAGACATAATTGTTTAACAAATTCTACGCCACGCAACTTCATACACCTGAAAAAAAAACATGATTAATTTTTTCGCTGACACCTTAAGGGAAGAAAAAATTCCGAAAAAAAAGTACAGGGGAAAAATTGCGTATTTACGAATATAGCAATTTTCGCCTACGAATAGCAATTCACCATCTTTTTTCCCGAAGTTTTCAGTAACGAATAGTAATCCGCAATATTTTCTTCCGCATTTTCCATGACATTTTCAAATCCGCAAAGTATGAATTATTTTGATACGATCCTTAAGGAAAATGAAGAAAAATAAACAAATACTTTAGTCCTATTCGTGTAGTATCAAGGAAACTCATTTTACTACAACTACATTTCCGCGGATATTAGCACTATCACTTTTGTCCTTTGTGGTTTCGCATTTTCAAGACCAAATTACGAGATCGCAATCTTTAATTCGTCATTTTTAAAAAGATACACCGCAATCTTTTGATTACACATTTTAAATTTTTTTTCGGTCGTTCATTTGCAAATCTATTATTCCTCTTTTCTTTCTTTCGCAACCTTTTTTCTCTTAAAATCACAGAGAAAACAATAAATATTGCTAATTTTCATAACTAGCTAGCTACCTGTCTAAAGTTGAAAATATGGAGATAACAAGATCATTTTCTTTACAATCGATGTCCTGTTCGTTAACAGCTAATAAAAGTTCCTCTATATTTCCAATAGAATCTTTTAATACCACTTCCCTTTCATTGATATCTCTAAAAAAAAAAGATTTCGATAGGAAATTATTTTTCGTACTACAATAGGAATTGGTGAATTCGACAACAGTAAGGTTTGGTTATTACTCTTTCTCGGATGCTACTTCATCCACTGCGGTAACAAACTCGTGAAGGAGTTGACAAATATGTATCGTCTTTAATTGCAATTCTTTTAATGCTATCCTGACATTGCTTGCATTTTTTACGAATTTTGATAACTTGATTCTTTCAAACAATGCGTTTAATATTTGTAATTGATTCTCTTCATCCAACCGAAGATAAAATGAATTTGACAACTGAAATACAAAATGAAATAGGTAAAACCGATGGCATGAATGAACTAATCAAGTTTGGGTGAACAAAACTAAAAATGTTGAAACCTTTTGCAAAATGAATGCTTCTATCTTCAAACTGTTCAATGCAAGGCATTTCACGATAAAATCGACTGTTTTTCGCGAAATTGTTCCATTTTTGTCAATAATGTGAGTGATGATCTGTTGATAAAATCGTTCGCTCGTTCTTTGGTGCTCAGCATGAATGGAGTATACGTCTATTCCATCTAAGATATCCTACAATCAATAGGATGTATGATCATCACTTGTAAAGTGTTCAAAAAATGAAAAAAGAAAGTTTTTCACCAACGTGGGACTACAACTTACATCAGGTATAACGACAAATTTCAACATATGCAAAACTTCTGCTGTAATTGCAACAGGCCAGATTTTGAAGCATTTGGTGATTTGATCAATAGCTGCAGATTTCTTCTTAGCATTTCTGTCATCTTTGCATGATAACATCTCAAATGCATTATCACTTTTTACATCTGACTCCGAATTGAACAAAGAATCAAACATTCTAAAAATAATTAAATTCTTTTGATCACTTTGAGCACTAGGACATGGGCCAAGTAAGGTTGATTCTCTGTTTGCACATACCGCCCGCACCCCAAATTTACCGGCGCATTTGGTCAATTTATCAACATTTTTACATTTTGCAATTCATTTAGAAATCTTGAAGTCAAATGTACTTTCAATTCTGTAGAAACATATTTAGCCTGACACAACATATTTAGCCTGACACTTTACTTAAGCTTAAGCTTCGAGCATAACTATACCTATACTATATACTATAACCATCGTTAGTTTATCGTTACGAAAGTGCCGAACTTCGAAAGGCAGAGACAACAGGCTGCATCATATGAAATATCAACATTTGGGCTGCATCATATGAAAAATTCACGTGTGTGACGTTTCGGTCGACTAGGCATTTTCCGTTAATTTATCTATAAATATTCGAGGAGTCCGATGCAAAGAAATCAGTAAATTCTTTAATAAATATATTTTTTCCATGTTAATGCAAAAGTTGCTTTTTACATTCAAAAAATAGATTTTTTACATTTCAAAAAGTTTTTGTAGACAATTGGGGACGTTTAAAATCGTGAACCCCAAACACTATGACTGAGCGTCAATGCAATGTTCGACTCTCACAGTCTTAACTTCCTTGTCTAATTTGCGGTAATTCATTTTTTTGAAACAAGTGAAATAATTTCGTAGATTCGTCTGACAGTCAAGACGTATTTGAATCAATCCGACCCTTCTGCGAGCTGCAGAGAATCATTTCTGACCTAGCACAGATGCGCATTCACCCGCAGTGAGCTTTTTCATCTGGATGCATGAACACAAGACTGGTCCATGGAGACATACAGCTTGTAATGTATTTGTAGGTGGATTACCAATAACGCCAGGGCTTTGAGTGTTAGCATGTGGAAGGAGAGCTGGGTTTAAAAACCTTTAAAAATTGTAGTCTAAAACACAGCATTTTGGTTTTTGATTTCTATAAATTGACCCCCGCGTTTTAGTTTTTAACCAAAATAAACCGCGTCACACATTTGCATTTTCCTGCGATTACGCAAAACAGAGAATCAACTTTACATGGCCTTGACCTTCTTCGATAAAGGCTAGGGCCGATGAAAAGTAGAAAATATGGAGTCTGAATGTAAACCCACAAAAAAAGAATAAGTAGATATAATGTATAAGCTGAAGAAAACAGACCTTTCTGCGTAAGAGAAATCCATCACTATTTCTGATTTACTTTCAACTATAGCATTTAAAATATGGTTCCATGGGTTTTTCTTCACTTTCTTTGTCATCGCATAATACATTTCCACGTTCTTAATCACGCTCATTCGAACCATTCTGCTGGGAAATGACAGAAGAGCGAAATGGAGACCAATTTCTAAAAATTGGATGAAAGATGGTGAAAAGATGAAAAAAAAAATTAAAAACATCAAAAACTAAAACCAAATAAAAGTTCTCCAAGTCATTTTGCCCATAAAATGCTTTCTCACATCGAGTGGCACAAATTTCACAAAATGACTCCTTTTTTTCTTTTAGATTTCTCCAAACCATTCCAAACCATCACTGAATTTAATTGGGGGCATTAACAACATTTCAACATCCTAAAGACCAAACCCTCCGTGAGAACCCACATCTAATTTAGTAACGCATAACGATCTATCTTTCACTAAACAATTCATATCCCATAAACGTGGTTCTGAGCTAATTTTTCATGAAAGATAATGAAATCAAATAGAGTTTGCTTCCAATTGCTTATGGAGCTTTAGTCTTTTAACAAAAATACCTTTGTCTGAGATGTTGATTACTTCATTAGAGTTCAAAAATATATCCAAAACGGACAGACAGGTTAGAGATAATTTTAGGTGTCTTTCATAAACTTTATGATCATTAAGCAAGATAGACATGCATTGATCTGCAAGGAAATCACGCACTTCATTTTCATCTTTAAAGCATCCCTACAACAAAATAAGCAAAACATAATTCAGTCGTGATGGTGTAATCTACTTTTAAGATTATTTACTACATGAGACTAACCTTAAAGAATTCTTTTGATAAACATTGGTATACTTTTAGATGAGTCTTCCTCTTGTTACCATATCCACAAGCATTAGGCACAATGCATTTGTATAATTTTTTTCTTAGTTTTTCATCCTCAACATTTTCTGTATCAAACATATAAATAATATACAAAAAACTATGATCTTTAACTAATTCTAAAGAAACGTGGTTTAAACTGGTTCAAATGGTGGCATGAATGATGATTGAGTCATTTCGAAGAGCAAGTTTACATAAAAAATAATAATTTCCTTAAAAAATCAAGAAAGTTTGTTAAAGCCATTTGCCCGATACATTAACTACTAATTTTCAGAAATAGGTAATTTGGCGATTTTTCTGAAAAGCCGCGAAGCCGGAAAATTTTTTTCCCGAGAATTTCTGAAAAATTAGTATAGAATCAGAAATTAGAACAGAAAAATCATTTGTTATTCAAAAGTAATTCGAAGATTTTCCAGCAAATTCATTTACTTTTAAAATCGTCTTGAAAAATTTCTTTCTAAGAAGTCTTCTAAAAATTGATCAAAAGTACGATTAAAATTCCTCTATTCCTTAAATACTTTTTTTTTAAAAGAGCCAGTAAAATCATCTCGAAATCGTCCCAAAATGGATGAAATTAGGAGACGATTCCTTGTCTATCTGGATACAATTTTCTTTGTCGCTGCAAATGGAGTTTTATTGTAGGTATTGGTTTGCATAAATAAAAATCCTTCTACAAAATGAACAACCATTTCTGCGATTTTCGGAAAAGCCTGACTCTAAACCAACTATGCCTTATGAAAGGTGAGTAACTGTACATTGCGATTTTGAGTCAAATTATTGTGGTTGCAACGGAGGTATCACTGGCAAATAAACATAATAATGGATATACCTGATAGAATCTGTATCAGAAACTGTAAGATGTAGCAATAACACATGCTGGTGAGCCAGCTTTGGAACTTCCGATCTTCTTTCATACCATTGTAGAAAAGATTGAGCATATGAGGCAAAGGATCTTCATTTAAGAATTCTTCAGATTGGACAACAAGGTAAACTCTTTTACCAATTTTCAGACCTATGACTTTCTCGAAGTCATAAGCTTTTGTTTTCAAATTTATCATCAAAATTAGATATGAAAGGAACTTTAGAACGTGGTTTTGATGTAGTTTTTCCTGATACGACCACAAAGACATGAATAAATTCCAATCGAACCTCTCAGCTACATTACAAAGAAGATCGTGGTAGGCTTTCAAGATTTGTGACTCTTCTTTCAATTTGGTGACAGAAGAAAGGGTTTTCTTTATACCACTAAGGATCGGGTGATCAAGTGAATAGTCATCATCTTGAAAAAATCTTATCATACTTTTGGATCGTTTACTTGAAATAAAGGTAAACACTTGGGCGAGAACTGTGAAGAAGATTTCTTGCTCTTCATCCTTCGAACTGTCAAGATCTTTCAATACTTTCATATAAAGAGGACTCAAGTTGAACGAATCATCAATCCTTTCTGATAAATTGACAAGGATGTTGGTAACGTCTTCTTTAGATAGGATGTTGACCAAAGCTTTGGGATGTTTTAGGACTTCTTTGACTACCTCAGCATCATCATCTTGTATTCTTTGCAAAATAGACTCCTTAAAAAATTCTTCTTCTTCTCCATGAATACCAGATTGATACAACTCAAAAATTTGCTTGACAGCTTGGCATCGGAGATGTGGCTCAGGGTGGTGAAGACAAACCACGAGAGGTAATTCCGTAGATTCAATAATTTGGTTTCTTGCCTGGACGAGGCAATTATTTGTTAAAACTTTCAACTTCTCGAATCCAGATTTATTTTCTTTGAATTCCGTAAATTTGTCACCAAGACAACTATCAAAGACTTCTGTGAACCTATCATATAATTATATTCATGTAAAACTATAAACATCACTAGCGAACACAAAGAACCATGCTAAAACAAAGCAGGAAATCTCAAATTCACAACATTTTCATCAGTCAAAATAAAACCTACATCTTTTGCCTATTTAACTCGCCAGTATATAGGTCATTTTAAGCCTGGTCCCCACTAAACTTAACACCGGTGTGTCAAATATAACCCCTTCCTCTACTGGTTACATGTTGTGTTATCACTTTAAGTATTAGCGTTATTCCGCCTAGCCTGAAACAATGAAACAATGTTCATTCGTGACGCAAGGTGTTAAGCAAATTTGAAAAGCGTTGTCTAACTTTTGAGCGATAAACCATGAAAACATGAAAATTTGAATGTTCTTTCAACATTTGGGAGAACGTGCATACATTTATCATTATTATGTCAAATCAATATGGAGAAGATAAGGAAGGAGAATATGCAACAGACAAGGCGAAAAAATATAATTTGAAGCAAAGAAACGATACAGTATCACCCGAAGGACAACCATGGTTGGCCCTGAGAATCTTGGAAAAATTTTCGAATTAAACCACTCCTAGATTTGGGTAAAATCAACTATCCAGATACCATTTTTAAATTAAAGGTAAACTGTACATGTCAAGTCGAATATAAGTTCGTAGAGTCTCTTATCAAGTGGGACTTTATACTATTTCAAGGTCCTACTTTCAAGAGGATTCGGTTAACTTCAGCTAAAGTCTGTCTCAAAAAGATTGTAAGTAAATGCATTTATCCGTTTTTCTCAGGGTATAGTTCCAATCTATTAGAAAATGACGGCTTGCTTGAAAGAAAATTCAGATTAGGATGATATTACGCAAAGAAAAGTTAGAAAATTTTGAAATCGATAAATAAATGCACATCATTTTCCCCAAAACTTCTATAGTTATGAATACCTTAACCCTATTCAGGGCGGGCTATTTGGGGCTTTGAAAGGGTGGGGGGGGGGGGGGGGGGGGGGCCC
>JAUBWS010077799.1:0-12946 GCA_032270445.1 Darlingtonia californica
AAATTCTACATTAAGCTAATCAATATACATTTTAAGCTTACTTTTGACTAAGCTGTAACCTTTACTTGTCAAGGGGGCATGTCCTAAGCTATTGACATGTCTCCTTCCACTTAAAAAAACATAATTTTATTTTTATTTCTAGTTTTTAGTTTCAATTTTTTTAGTTTCAGTTTTTATTCAAACACCAAACAACATTGTTTGACCTTTTCTTACCTTAGCCTTGACCTTCCTTAATTTTTTCTACAGGGGTGTTATTGTTTATTGGTTATTAGATTAGTTTCCTTTAGTTTGACTTTCTCACACACTTTTACTACATACTACACACTAACAAATTAGCATCACCCAATTACAATTAGACTAAGCTGTTTTTTGAATAAACCACTTCCACTCTCTTCTCTTCCACTGTTGAGCCTGTACCTGTAGTGTCCATTCAAGCTTTGGGGTGTGTTAAGAAGGGTCCTGCATAGAGAGTGGATAGCTCAGTTAGCAAGACACCAGCCTCGCAATGAACAGAGGTTAGGGTTTGAATCCAACATGCAGACATTATGTGACTGTTGTGTTTATCTTCTGTTTATGTATATGTTAATGCTTGACTTTAGTGTTGATGTAAATATCAAACTAGCAACGTTTGTTACCCCCTAGCAGGCAAAAGGGGTTGAGTTTCGTGAAAACCTATAGAAAGAATTAACCATACAATTTCGAGACCGTTACCTCTGGTTGCTTTGAAATGTACTGAAACTGTACTGTACTGTATAGGGGTACACTTCATATAGTGGAGGTCCACATCAGCCAGTCAGCTAATTTCATGCCAAAAGAGCTTAACGGCCTTGGTAAGAATAATACTTACGTATACTGGTATATGACATACAAATGGCAAATTTATTTGTTAAAGGATAGTATCTACCGATATTGTGGATGTTTTCATTTGTTGGTTATTTCTTAACGTATGTTTAGCTTGTGTCACTATGTGTCACTTGTGTCAGCTTTGTACAATTTCGAAAATTCCCTACACCTAAAATTTTGCTCCTCTTATATTACAGTATAGAATATCATAAACTTTATTGCCTCAGTTGTCAGATGGCAAGAAATAGAAAATTATACGTCTAAATTCTGTATCTGACAAAACAATATACATTCTTAATTTTTAATATCTCATAACAACATATTATTGGTGTTTTTCTACCGACAACTGTATATTCCGAATGAACAATCAATTGCACTGTCTATAAAATCAATTTATCGAAGCATGGAGATTAAAAAATAGTCTATTATGTCTATTTTTTTCATTCCGATGGAATGAGCAATCGTACTGTCTATAAAATCAATTTATGAAAATAAGTATCGAGAAGTCAAGATGGACTGGAGTAAAGATGATATTAAAGATGCTCTGGGAGTGATCCAAGACAACCAAGACATCGCAGTACCACTTTTAAACGCATCCACTGACTTGTTACAATGTCACATTTCTTTAAAAAGTTTGGAATGTTTACGTGGCCATATTGACAGTATAGAGAAGACTTTGCGTTGTGGCAATGGAGATGATGCATTGGACAAAGTTTTAGACTATGCCAGTAATTGTGAAAATGATGATGTGAAATGTATAGTCGACAAGGTTGCAGAAAGTCTAATGAAAAGAGATGATTCCTTAGGGAAAAACATTGTTTCAAAGTTATCCAAAACTTACAATAAAAAATGCGAACGGCTTATCGAGAGAACTGCGTATAAATCTATCCTTTTCGGTGTGGTGCAATTTCATCAACTTTACAAAGCCCATCAGGCAATAACAGAAGCTGACAATGTGATCAAAGACAGTGAGGAAAATTTCCGTCAAGTTGGAAATTGCATAGAAAAGATTAAGGTTGAGCTAAGGGAAATCTTATTCGATCTGAAAAATAATGCCCGAAGCCAAAGCCTTTACATAAAGTTATCTTCTATAAACACGTACCATCGAGAAGGGAATGAAGCTCTTAACAAAGTCAAGGTTGATATAGATGGGAAAATCCAAGAACTAAATCTAAAGGCTGAAAACTCAGCTGTCAACGTTATCGGAAACAGCGGATCATTTTTAACACAAGCAATGCTGTTGTTGGGAAGTATGAGAGATAACATAACACGCTCGACCTTAGTTTTGGGGACCATTTCGCTTGGTCTCAACGCGATTTCTGTTGCTGGCAATGCTTACAACTACAAATTGTCCCAAGAAAAGATTGCTGAGCTTCAAGAAGAACTTCGGAAAGTCCACCGTTATGAAAGCGAGCTTCTTCAACTCCATAAGGGAGTTGAATCCATAACCAAGCCATCATCCAGAGGCGGATCTAAAACGGTTGCAAAACTACAGAGGATGAGAGCGAAAAGTCATTATGGCATTATCTATTACCTGATGACATTATATAATAATTTTTGAATGGCTTTACATTCTCCTCCTGTAGTTTTGCGACCCTTCTGGATCCGATAGATCATGGTATCCACGCACGATAGCTTACCCAGGCAGCACAGGACTTGCGCCAACAAGGTAGTAATAATCAATACATAAGACATCATCAAAACCTTTACAAGGAATGGTCTGGAAGGTGGCATTTTCATATCAATCAGGTTAACGATAAACGCTGAATGTCGATATGACATCAATTGTATCAAGGGAAAACAGAATTGCCGAAAAAACAACTCCAATTTCAAATTTAAATAAATCTTATTGAGATGGACTCCACACCGAATGTTTACCGCCTCCGTGCTGGAGATTCACAATGACAATTTGTAAAAAAAAAGGTTTGAAAACTTGATGGGCCACGCAGAACTATCAGAGCTACCTTAAGGAAACATAAAGAGACCAAAATTTCATTAAGAGCGTACCCTAGAAGAAGGGTTAGAATGGAACAAAAGAAGCAAAAAACCTATTTTTGGGAGTTAAAGTAATTATAAATTATATAAGGTATTTGTAATGATAAATTTATATGCTGAAATATTCCATAAAATATATGGGAGGAAAGGAAACAAAATTTGGAAGAAACATGAAAATCTTAAAACAAATTTTGAGCCACAAAACATCAATGAGTTTCTCAATCACTTTTGTATGGAAAGTGCTGATGGCTGCACCTCTGAGAAATACCGTTTGTAAAATACAGGAAAACTTTTTTGATAGCAATTTAAAACCATCGCTGAATTATGAGTTTATAATCTTTGCTCACTGTCGTATTCCATAATTGTGAAAAATTTCGTTCTTAAATTTTTGATTAGATATAAAACTAATTAGAGAATTTTGTATGAATATATATAAATGATGATGGCATAAGCCGAAATGCTATTTGCTAAGCTTCAAAATTTCTATTGTTTTGTTTCATCTTTAAAAAAATTACCGTGTTCATAACGGGATTTTAGTGTTTTTGGCGAGTTATAATCTGTGCTAATATTTTTGTTTTTCTCCTACAAATTATTTTCTGTTTTTATTTTGTTGTTGCTACAACCGTGCGATTCCGACTTGACGTGATTGGTAAATCTTGCATAATAAAGGGGGAAAAGAAAATACACATCCAGCCAGTCTAATATCCGTTCCCAGCCTTTCACATTTATCCATGTATGTATGTGTTTCATTATTTAAAGTTGAATTTCACAGCGTGAAATTCTACCAAATACGGTCCCTATACTACCGTATATGGAAGAAATTAGTCCGTATACGGTAATACGGGACCCGTATTCGGACGTTTTTTACGCTATGTTGATGGTAGCTAAAGGGTAAACTATTTGCAAAATATTACATTAACAGTTTTGAATTTGGACTTTTCGCAAACGTATCTCATTCCTGGGGTTCCCACGAACTTTCCAAACGAAGTTAGGATCTGGATTGATTCGATTTTTTTCATGTGCTTTCTTGAGCCATGACTTTATAATCATTACCTCATTCCAAGTAAAGTCCTCAGTAAATGTATGTCTCGTGCATTGGCTTTACTCTCTCAATTTTCTTAGATTTTGCAAAACCATCATTTTTCTTGTTTTGTTGCAAAAACAACTTTGATAGGGCGATCTTTGGCAACTCTATGAGTACTAATACGTTCAATTTTTTCTATTTCGACTTTTGGTGTTTGTATATCTTTGAACAGTTCTTTGACGAAATGTTCGTCAAGTTTTTTAGGAAGTTTTTCAACTGGTTACTCTCACGGTCACCGAGGATGATCATTTCAAAAATGTATAATACAAGGATGCGAAACAAATCATTTTACATTAAAGTAACAATGTAAAGTAATCAAACTCTTCAGAAATCGGCTTCCTTTGTAAGTAAAAGCTTTGATGTATTGAAAGCAATTAAAAAGGATGAAAAAGACAAATTTACGATATTTTGTTCATTTCTGTGCTCAACGATAAAGAGCAGAAAACCAATACGGGAATAGCTTTCACACGCAAAATCTATTTAAAAATAGACTCTTTATAATGCCTATAATTTTTTGACAAAAGAAAGCTATTACAGCAATGATCTCTTTCCCATGGCTTAAAACGAAAACATCAAAATATTTCAAATTTGAAAAGTCTCCAAAAGAACACACAAAGTGGACCACAACAGTATGACCTTTGCCATTCAATTTTTCATCTTTAGATTTTTGAGAGCTTTTGGGAAGATGTCAAATAGAATCGCTTATTTTGATTGGCTAAAGTCAGTGATTCTATTGTAGTTTTGCAGTAAAAGTGCATGCTTTTGTAAAACAATACACATCAAAGCTAGTTACAAAAGAACATTAACTTTTCCTATCCTTTGATTATACATCTTTAATCATATTCTTCGATCTTTGTCTCCTTTTTTTCTACTTTTCTGATCTCACTTTTTCTTTCTTCTTGTATTATTTTTTGAAAATCGTCGCTTGTCATTTTTTTATCATCAGGCGTATTTGCACTTTCCTCTTCTTCTTCCTGAGAATTTTTGCGAATGTTTGTGTTGTTATGTTTTTTTTTATATATACTATATATATATATACTAAATACACCTCTGCAGTAACCTCTGTTGAGAAAATGAATATTACAAACTAAAGATACACCAAGTATTGGTTTTAATGTACAAGATGATTAATAAAATTTCACCTTCAATTTTCCATGACAAAATCAGCAAAATTGAACATAAGTATCAAACAAGATGCTCAAAATACAACTACAATATTCCATTCGTGAAACAAAAATCGGGAGCGTTCGCTATACAATATAAAGCACCTTACTTGTGGAATGCAGTCTTGAGCGAAAATGTTAAAAAAAGCTCCAACCTCGTGGCATTTACTTGTAGATTGCTTAAGACGTTCTTATTAGACACGTTTTTTTTAAATATTTTTAGGTTGATGTATATAGATTCCTTTCTACATTTTTACACACATATCTTTCATGTAAGCTAGTACTTGTAAAATAGCTTTTTTCTTTGTAAATACGTAAGATTTTATGCTCAATCGGGGCTTGATGAAAAGGCAATAAAACGCCTTCTACAAATCCCGGCTATTTCTTTTGAACCACTTGATAGTTTTACAATACTGTATTTTTAATGTCTGGCCGAAAAAATATACATATACATACATACATTATATATTTGTTTAAATCGTTTGTGCTTGTTCGTAAAGAGTTTTCGATCTTTTCCTCTAAGCTGTTAAATTTGTTTTCGATGATATCAACTATTTCACTAGATCAGATCATCTGTCTTTTTGCTTGTTTGCAGCTTTTTGAAGCTTGGATACGGGTGATATTTTCACATCCAGAAATGTCTCTCCAAAACTTCTCCAAAAGGGATTCTTTTTGTTCTGCTACTTTTTCCTTGAAACTTGATAGTAACGGAACACAAATTTTTTCATTGATACCCTCTGTATCCTTTGGCCATGAACAGGTGAAGCTGGTGTGCCGGAAGTCCTGTACATCTTTAATGCCATTTCTTATCACAATTTTAAACATTTTTAACTTTCTTTCATCACCGTCATGCAAACAAACTGCCATTTCCTTTTCGGGGTTCCATTATCCATGTTTTAGTTTACAAACTTATTTATTAACAAATGTTCTTGAAATAAATAAGTCTCCTTAGCTCCGAAGAACACGCCTGCTCTACATGGCGTCAAATATACTATCCATTCCAGCCACACTCATATGCACTCCCAGCTCGCCACTCTCATATTCATTCCCAGCCACTCTCATATCCACTCCGAGCCACTCTTGTATTCACTTCCAGTCACTCTTATATCTACTCAAGGCCATTTTCATCATTTTCCAGCCACTTTCATTTCTTTACGCAAGATAGACTCTTCAGTTCTTCATGAACTGCTATCAATGAGGGTCCTGCCTTCCCAGAAACACCTCAGGATACCATGCAGAATAACTAGTGATTGGTGAATTTTGCTACCGAAGGCCTCAAAAGCGATTCGAAAACCTTAACCACTCGGCCACGGCTCCACAAAATGTTCGTGAGGGGAAATTGACATCTGAATAATTATTCACGTCTGACAAGATCTATCAATATTAAAAAGATTAAAAATTTCCAAAGCCAAATGAAAATCACTAATGAGATGAAAAGAATGGTGAAGTTACTGTTTCACTATGGTTTCATTTAGATTTAGTGTATTTTAAAGTTTCAAGGAGTAATTTTCAAGAAAAACGAATTAAAATAAACAATACTGAAAGCTAAAGCCTTGTAAAGTTCAATAGAATCGATAAATGTTTGATTTTGATTTTCCCAGAGGTTTAATTGCAGCAAGTCACCAGTGCCAGTGCACCAATATCAATGGAGGAAGATGTTCTTATCAATTCATGATATTCATAGGTCGGCTCATTAAAGTCACTTGGTATAGAAATACGGGAATAAAGTAATTATTTTAATTATGTAAGTTGTTTATAAGTTTTATAGATTATTATCAACTTTCTTATGTCAATCAGTAATTTGTTCCCATATTCCCATAACTAGTGGCAATATTCTAAACCAGTGTCAAATTCCTGGCCAAAAGGGATGTGCCAAATTTACGATGGACATTATGAATATGGCACAAAGACTGCTTGTGGTGCGAATTATGTGTTTTGCGCATGTGCGAGGTATCAAAACGATGTCCCCTAATTTATATATAAAACTCTTAGCTTTTCCCTGGAGCTTTATTGGAGCCACATTTAAAGTCACCAATACCAAAACACCATTGCCAGTACACCCACATCAAGTCGTTTTAGTAAGTTTTAGTGTCTTTATCAATATTACATTAAGATTATTTGTGGTATCAAGAAAGCAGAAAAATGGGCTACGTTTTCAAAATATCTATTCGGAAGGCATGTTTCTCCTAAAAAAAATTATTGTGTTCGGATAATATTTTGAGAAATACTTTGCTGAAAAATTAGCTTAGCCGAAAAGTTCAATCTCCTGGAAAATACGGATTTGTTCTGAGAGCATATGATGTCTGCTAGTTTTTTTGGCTTTCCTGGAAAGAAAAGCTATTATGTGTTCAGTCTAAAGCTCTAGTCTCTTGGACAATACGACGTGTTTTGAGACCATGTGTTGCTTGCTAGACTTTTTTGGATTTTTGGATTTCCTGGAAAAAATATCATATTTTATGTTTCAGAGTTATGGATTTCTACCTGTTCAGAAAAAATTGTGTCTCCTAAATTTTCCAAGGTGTTCTAAGACAATTTGGCTTCTGCTAGATGTTTTATAAGAGATGTCTTGTTGGAAAAAAATAACAGATATTTTGGATTTTGGTCTTGTCAGCTGTTATCTAAGGAGCTCCTTACAATCATGTAAGACATCTTAAAATATTCTAGGGCGTGGTAGACTTTCTTTAGGACGTGTTGGCATGGAAAGTCATTTATGGCGTCCTAGAAGTATGCTAGGACGTCCTAAAAATGGTCTAAAACATCTTAAAATTTGCTATGACTTCCTGAAGCTTGGTTTGACGTCCTAGCCGTTCAGTAGGACGTCCTAGAAAGTATTTTTCAAGTAGTGAATTAAGATTGGCAGATTTCGGGCTTCGTTATCAAAACAATTCAAGTCCACTTGTTTGTCGTGTTGTGACAATTTACATGACCTTAACGCGACACGTTAAAAAAGATTGTGGGAGAAAAGTCAAAAATGATATTAATAAAATAATATTTTCGTAATGCCTTGCGGTCACACTGAACACTTAACATGCGAGGACATAGAATCTTAAGTACATGCTTATTGACATGCTATATAACCTTTATTTTTGGAATCTGAAACGACAAGAAAAAAAAGGAAAGCTCAAGGTCATGATAGCATCCCTTATCATAGCTAGGCAACCTAGCTCTAACTATTTCTCTTTCTCGCCGAGCGTGGTAAGCAGAAAGAGCTGAGTTCTAAGCTATCCTTACTCAAAACATTTGAAAGTAAAGATAACCAGGTCAAAAAAATAAAACGTCCTTTCAGTTGCTGAGTCTAATCAGACTACCGTAAACAATGTTGAGACGGAATGGTTGATTGTCTATAAGTTAGTGAAGATAGCTACAATCGTACTTAAGTTCCGAGCATAAAAACTACATGTATTATTGGGCTTTTCCAGAAAAAAATTGTACACCCTATGTTGAGGATATGGACTTACATATCACGACCCCCTGGATATCCAAAAATAGCAACTCAATCCCCTGGATTTGTCCTATTTATCCGTTTTTCAGCAAAGCATCACCCCCTGGACTTCCACAATTTGTGACAGTGAGTACCCCATGGACGTCCGATATCCTCAACATAGAGTATAAAGTTTTTTTCTGGAAATGCCCATTCTCAAATGCATTGTTATTTGTTCCTTTGTAAATACCTAATGATAACCCAATGTGTACATCGTGCCACTTATGTTGAAGATCTTTGACAACGACTCAATATGTTGTGTCATTTTTTGCTTTTGTGCAGCCTGTGAATTCGGTAGCGTCTTCATATAAATATTTTTTGAATGAATGTTTTTGACAGTCTTTGGGAAAAGGCCATAGTCCACTTGGTTACCTTTCAAAATCTACGTGTTGCTTAATCCTATGGGCGCAGGAATTAAGTACAATTTGGCCAAAAAGTTGTTCATAACTTTCACAATTTAGAGTCGCGACAAAACTAGCCATTTTCGACTTACAAAGTTGTTTTCTTTCTGAAAAAGTGGGTATCAGACTCTAAAAATGCTTAGTTTTTGAGATATAAGCCTTCAAAGTTTAACCCTTTAGGGGGTCCGAATTCGGACCCCCACGGGTTTAAAGGGTTAAATAGAAATGACCTCCTCCACAGGGTTTTTTTGGTGATTATTCCAGCTGACGCAATACTATCGCGGTAAAAAAATGTTCGAGTCCACTTTTCTCATCGAACCAGACGTTTTGATTATTTACCGAGGACAGTCTCTTCAGTTATTTTCTTTGAACTATCAGAGTCCCACTTTTTTTCAGAACAAAAAAAATCAGTCTTGCTTCTTTAAAATTTTGCAAAATTTTCATCCTTTAGGCAAAATATATTTTTTCTTCTTCTTCTACACTGTCGTTAGTTTAAATTCTTCTTAAGTCAATGCGAAATTTAAATTGTTCACATACTTATGCAAGAATCCGTAGGGAAAGCAGAAAAACAGAGATGATGCACATATAACGCAAATTCTTTGAAGACAACGAATTAAATCTACTCGAAATTTAAGGCAGACTAAAAGGATGAGTTGCATGGTAAACTTTGATCATTACATAGGAAAAACATCACATATAAAAATGCTTTAGTGACACGCATAATGCGTGACCATTGTCAGACATGGCAATGAGACATGCTGAGTGTAGCAGTAAAGGTCAGCTGTTTGTTTTAGTTAAAGAAAACAAGTGACGAGATTTCAGGCAAAGTGTTGCAATCAAAATTTCAAGGAGCTTATGCTGTAATCAATTTGTTTACTTGTCCACCTACTTCCACCACACACTCGACGAAAAATGCATCGAGTTACATAATAGATAGATAGAGATATTTATTGTGGGTAGCCTCATTACACAGGCCTGTTTGACAGATGGTCGGACAGACAAACATTTAGCCACATCGAATTCACGTCCAGACGAGCGAATTAGTTGAATAATAGTCTACGCTAAGTGGGTCCAGCTAGACGTTAGGATGTGATCCGACATGACAGGAACGCGGATGGATCCAGCGACCTCTTGCACAATAGTCTGACTATACCACAGCGCTAACGTTCCTTAATAGTTACAAACCCACTACCATTTCGAATTGGTTTAGCCCTTAGTATTTCGGAATTACCCCATCTTCCAAGGAAAAAATTACATTTTTTCATTTAAAGAAATTGTATTTTTACACATTCTATAAAAAACCTGAGGAGAACTGAACTACCAGAACAAAAAAATGGTAACCATTTTGAGACACATGGTATTGTTCCTTATTATTTTTTAGATTAAAATGTTGGAAAATTGTTTTTATTGACCTATAATTTACAAAATACACAAACTTACTATTATGACCTTACGTTATAAAATTCTATTGAGAAAATGCTACTTTTTTATTACATTTTTCCTCCATTATGGTGTTTTTTAATATCTAAAAGCTAAAAGTTATCACTTTTTACTTTAGGGGCAATTCAACCGGTTTAAAGCTTTTGTTTTACGGTTCAAGGAAAATAGTAAATTTTTCTAACTAAGAATCAGTAAATCGGAGAAAAAAAGCGCTGACGTCATTCAAAAGGCAAATTTGCTACTCAAACTTTTAACCATACTATTACGTGTTAACCCTAAGCGTAAAATTTTTCTTGGTTCTTCGCCTTTCCGAATCCCGATAAGGGTTGGGAAGATAACGGAATTTTACAGTAGACTCTCCATAGCTTGACTTTTTATAACTTACTATATATGCTATAACGGTTTTCCTTCGTCTCTTCAGCTAAAATTAAGGCCAAAATAATTTGCCCTATAATTTGAACTCTCTACAACCTGAACGATTTTTTCCCCTTGAGCGTTCAAAGTTTAGAGAGTCCACTGTAGTGTCTTTACGGGGTAGAAAAACGGTGAATAATAGTCCATCTAAGAGTGTAGTCTTCTAGCGTTGCGAGCTCAAAGATTACTCTGAGAAGCCTTTTTAAGAGGGGCCTGACAACTAAGAGGAAGGGAAGAGGGTGATAACTTTACCCCACCCCCACCCTGTCCATGAAAAAAAAAGAAAAAAAAAGAGAAGGACCTGGAGACGAGGTTGGTTTAAGATCCTCATTAGATTGATTCAATGCAAATAAGATGGTTTTTGCGAACCTCGAAAAGAAATTCCGCGAAAATCAACATTACCGAAATATGAGGTAAAATTTGTTTTCATTTGGCTAATTCATAGGTGTACAATAAAGAAAAATAGGAAAATTTTTTATCATTCGTGAAATTAGTTCCTGCGAAATTCGCAAACTTTAGCCAACCGCGAAAATTAATTCTGCGAAAACGTAAAAACTTTGCCACGAAATTTTGTTTTTTTAATAAAGTACATATTTTTTACAACTGGTCATTCAGGTACAACTATTTCGGCTTCGGTAATTTTTGATCTGCATTTGAAGTTAGTTGGAACATTTTGAAATAAAAAGAAGCAAAATGAAAATTGACCAAGTCACACTCGGAAAGGTGTTTAATTAATTCAAGGGAATATAAAAAAACGATTTGTGAGATAAAATTGCTAAATTTTATGCCAACCAACAAAATTTTGCAATTGAATATTACAGTATTTGGCACTATACAGGACGGTTTTCTATTTTTGAGTTTGTGGTCGTAAGGGAGGGGCCTGGTTGACAAGAATAAGGTTTTTCAGTAGACAGTTGGTATCAAGTGCAATTTCGTAAAGAATGTTATTTGAAGTGATTTTATTTTGTCAATGCTGCACGTCTTCTTAGGATTGCAATTGCCATAAACGAAACCAGTATATACCGGTATTGCTATGTTATATAATGTCCTTCATCAGCAAAGTTAAAGCAAACCAAGATCTACAATGTACTGCCAATCAAACTCAGACACTGATTGGTTATGATGCTGATCGCTGATTGGTCTAGTAATTTCCAGATCAGCTGCACAACGTCGTATGTCGTTGATTTCAGGTTGCTTAAGACTTTGCTATGGATTTCCCCCCGGTGGTGAATTTGTAAATTTCAGTTTCTTTATTTCAAAATGTTCTAGATTCAAACTCAAATACCTTGAAATTGGGCCTCTTTTAGAAAAATCTTTATTAAGCAGATAACTTATAAAGCGGACATTCTATAAAACAGACACTTTTTTCTGCACCAAATTAAATCTTACCTAAAATTGATGCTCTGTAAAGCGTACAAGGGATGAAAAAGACAT
Source organism: Darlingtonia californica (assembly GCA_032270445.1). Taxonomy (NCBI): domain Eukaryota; kingdom Viridiplantae; phylum Streptophyta; class Magnoliopsida; order Ericales; family Sarraceniaceae; genus Darlingtonia; species Darlingtonia californica. The sequence continues at coordinate 12,256 of JAUBWS010077799.1, forward strand.
GTTTCTCAAAAACATGCAAGATATTTCTTCATTCATTTTCTACATTTAGTTATCTCTCTGTCCGAACTTTCAAAAATCTTGACAGTCTTTTCTGTCCAGTCCTACGACTTGCTCAACACCAAGCAACGTATATTGCAGACTAGGACCTTTGGGCCTTATCCCGCTCGCGGTTGCTTTATATCTAACAATCCTTTTAATGGAATTTCTATAAAATGGACATCTTTCTAAAGCGAACACATTTTTTGCACCGATGGTGTCCGCGTTATAGAGATTTCACTGCATAAGCTTTTTTTTACGAAATGTCAAATTTCCTCTGGTGCATTGACCCCGACCATGGTGGAGCCTCTTACAATGCTAAAACTAAGTCTTTTAATGTTCTGGCAAAATTTTATGTGCGTGCTACGGCTCGGTATCATAATCTGGAAATAATCTGGCAATTAGAGTTAGTAAGAAATCACCTTGCATGGAGGGGTGAGTAGCAGGTAGTAAAGAATGAGTTTACATAGGCTTCTTACTGATTTGAATTTTCCTTTGTCACAATTTCAGATTATCTCAGATAGTTGTTGATATATTCCTGCGACATGTAAGTATATTATTGTCGTTAAGCCTATTATACCCAGGGGGGGGGGGGGGGGGGGGGGGGTTTTTTTTCCCCCGGCCGAAATTTTTTTAAAAAAACAAAAAAAAAATA
>JAUBWS010077810.1:0-12946 GCA_032270445.1 Darlingtonia californica
ATAATTTTTCGCATGATAGCGCAAAACTTTCAAATAAGTTCAAAGCATCGAGGTAAATATACATGGAGTGACAACTAGTTGATTTTTATAATTGCTTCTTTTCAAAATGCTATTGTTAGAAGTTAATTGTGGGTTATTAAAAACACACAGCTATTCCTGAGATAAAGTCTGTTTTGACACTAAGGTCTGTTTTGCACTTCAATATGAATTTTTTACTTCCCTAAACGTGATTATATTTTGATATTTTCAGTACAATAAAGCTAAAGGTTATTTATCTCGTGGCGTACTAAAATTTTAAATATATATAAGAAAAGAAAAAACTTATTCTACTTTTAATGTAAACTTTTAAACCATTGTAGCTGGCCAATAGAGACGAGTGTCATTCTATACTTGCTAATCGTGTCTTTTCTTCAAAAAACCCAATTTATTGAGGAGTATATTCGCGTCCATTGAATGAGACTTTTTTTTTCTATATCCTTGTAAAGTTTACCTAATTATGCACATATTTAGTTACATTTATTTTGATAATAATTAGCTTTAATAATTAATTTCGTGCGAAACGGCTATGTTTTGAATAGGATGCCACTTTAATTAACGTGAATTATTTTTTGACAAACATTTCTTCAGTTATTTTCATATTCATCTTTTTTTTGACTAACTGGTCGAATTATCAACTTCAAAGCTCTTGATTTATGAAAGTTTTTTCACAAAAAATTCGTTCCTAAAGTTGGAAATGCTTATGACACAATAGTTTTCAGTTTTTGTTAATTGATTTCTGGCTTATTGAAAACTGACTTGACATTCCCGCAAATATATATTGTAATTTTCAAACTTTACCTTTTTGATGTCAAAAAAATTCAACAAAACCGCAGCGTGGTTATGAGCAGATTGTGCAAAGTTGGCGATATCTTGCTCTACGCGAAAAATTCTCCGAAAAGGAAAATTAAATTAAAAGTACAAGGTGTTTTAAGGAAAACGAACACAACAAACGGATTGCTAATGTATACTCAAAATACAGCTTTCGATTAAGTCTCAAAAGGTTCAATGATAATTGCTATTGTCGATTACAAATAACAAGGAAAGGGGTCTTTAAGTCTTGAAGGCAAATTGCAAAGGTATTATATCGGCAAAATTCAGATGTCTATATGATATGAGTCTTTATTTAGTCTAACTTTACAACATGCGACTAGGACAGGCTAAAGCTTTCCTTATATTTGTTTCAGTATCTCTTATTTATCAATGAAAATAAACACTTACAATCTATTATCACTTTGGAAGATTTGTTCACATTCCCAAGTGAGCTATTTGCAAAGTAGGAAAACTCTTTTCCACAATCACCAGTTGTTACTAGCCTGCCAAGACTACCTTCGTATTTGTACGAATGTTTTGACTCCGAGGTACCGTTGTTTGTAGTTAATGAAACATTTCCGAATTTGGCATTCACTGTTGGTTTAGGATTTCCACACATATGTATAGCATAATCAAGAGTTTGGTTAACAGTCAAAATGATGTTATCTTCAATCGATGGGTGATCTGTAGAGTTTTGACAACGAACAGGACCTCCTAGAACACAAAACGATGAGATTTTGATTCAGTTAAAGTTAAGATCTCCACAAAAGCCTCGCAGGAAAGTTTTTTTTTGCTATGTCTTCATGAAAACGTTATTTACATATATCCTAAACAATTAAAAAACAATAAACTATACAGTGTGTCCACAAAAACAGCAGGCCCCAAGTTTGAAATTTGTTATATGCGGTTCTAATACCGTTAGATATATTTTTTCAACGTTTTTCAGCAATTTAAGATTTACTACGTTTGATTGGCAAAATAATGTGTATATCAAATAAAGTGTCATCAAAAAAGTTCTTGTGTTTTATTCATAAATAAAATTTTACGTTGCGAATTTTACATCAATAGAAAGCTACTTTTATGTTCTTTCCAAAAATATAGTTTTTGAAAATATTGGAGTTTACCTTACAGAAAAAAACCAGGAATTTTGTCATAAAATTTTTAAAAGTCTTTGTTTTAGTGCAATTTGAACGGAACGCTTTGAAAGTTATTTCAAATTATATACTATTTCAAATTTTTCTGACTGAAGAGTAAACTGCCTGAAATAATCAAAACATTGAAGTTTTTGTCAAATTTTCAGTAGAAAAACGATGAAGAAATAAAGAACCCTGGTTTAAATACAGATTTACTTCATTTGATAGCAATTTATTTATAACTACAGGGTGGCGCGCAAAAAAGCCAACCGAGATTTTTATGATTTTTAACTTTAAAAATATTGTGATTAGAGAAATAATTTTTATACGGTTTGATTGCAAATTTTTCAAGCTTTCTAGAAATATAGCTGTTACGCATTTGTAGGATAAACATTTGTTGAGAAAATCAAGCTTTTCTGTTTGAGTTAAGGTATTTAAATCTAAAGATCAATTTTCAATGCAAGTTAATGATGCGTTTTATGAAATCGGTTGGCTTTTTTGCGCGCCACCCTGTACTATTATTGAATTCTACTGTTAATTAATCATTGTCAATTTAATTTCAAAGTTTCGTGATAAAATCCGAAATATCTATAAAAATATTTTGTAAAACTATAAAACATTCATCCCAATTGTTAGAAAATCAAAAAACCTATCTACTGATTTTAAAAGTATTTTTGATCAAAACTAATACACGTTTGAAACTCGGGGTCCTCTTTGTTGTGGGCACACTGTAGTCTATTTGAAAGCCTCCTGTGCAAACTGATTTTCCAGTTGAATGATTCATATTATTAACAAATTTCATCGGTAATTCATAAGCATTTAAAATAGTAGTCAAATTATTGAAGCTAGACAGCAATTTGCACAAAAAGGTCTCCCAATAGACTATACCATTAATATAGGAACAGTAATGTAACAAGGTTACGATGAGAAAGCGGATCCTCAAAAGTTTAAAATACGACTCTGACATGACTAATAAGGCTAGGATCGCCAGCCTAGATATGGCATTATGATTGCATTGTAAATGCGGAGAATTTTTTAATTTCTGATTTGTAAAACTATGTAAAAGTTAACAATTTTGTCAGAACAATGTTAAAAACGTTTTCCTATTAAGCAGCCAGCACAAGATCGCCGTTTTGACGTCTTCCGCTAACAGAGAAGGCCAACGACAGACAGACACCTTGAGCATCAAATCGGCGCTCAATACTCTGTCAAATACTTTATCAGTGTATATAAAGTATTAGTCATTAATTCATTCTTGTGTACAATGCTGCATTTCGTTTTTATTGAAGCAAAAAAACAGAATTTTGCGCAAGATACTTTAAAACCTTCGACTTCCTTATATGAATTTGCAAACAATATATCTACCTGTTATCTGAAACTTTGTATCTTGCTGAACATCAACGTAACCTTTTTTCAATAATACTGTAAAGGAAGTAGTTAAAATCAAGCCGTCGTATTCAAATAATGGCTTTGGAAGTACAATCGATAATGTTTGTTTAAGTTTGTTAACAGTTGCATCCAAAGCACCATCACCAAGTAGTTTGTTGTCTATCACAACTTCTGTAATTTTGTTAGCACTTGTATCTACCTTAATGTATACACTTCCGTTACGCGTCAGTTTGAAATCCAGAATTCTTTTATCATTGGTTACGTTCTCTATCTTCATAATAATTTTTAGTGGTTCATTGTATTTTCCATGGGCAATATCTAGTGCTTCCAAGTATTGAGTACCAGCCGCTGTACAAATTAGAAATGTAAAGTTACAAGAAAAATGTTCGTAAATGATAAAATTTCCTACCATAAAAGCCTGAGTAGACGAGGGGTTTTAGAAGCAGGAGATAAGAAAATTCATACTATTAGTTAAATAGTTTAAAAGTTTAATAAATCAAACATTGAAAATATAAGTTCTATGGGAATAAAAAAACGAATATCGATAAGCGATGACAATAACAGTAATCCTACCGCTGTAAGATTCATCTAATGAAAATCTAAAAACGCTTTTAAACTTTTAAACGAGAAAATTGGACATTTTGACTTAATAACACTGAAAATAGAAAAATTAGCGGTTGTAAAATAAGAGTTAACTTACCATGAAGTGACGTTAGAATAATTGACATGGTCAGTATTCTTATCATCTTGTAAAATTGTTGTGAAATTTTTGTAATGTTTTATTTTTATTCTGCAAAATAAAAATAAAAGCTGTTATGAAGAATATTCTTCAGCTTAAAGAGCTTTCTTGCCTGATTAGCATACTTTTTCCCAACTTTCTCTACAGTAATGAAACAAAATTAGGATGGTTCCATCTACCTATCAAATTTGTTTCAAACTTACAATGAATAACATTATTTAACAGACTATAATATCATTTGTGGAAACCATATGGTATTGTTGCCGAGATTTACAAATTTTATTCGATACCCTTCGCACTTTAAGAAATATTGTCAGTGAGGATCCAGGCCCTGGAAGCGTCATGCAGAACTAACAGTGATAAGCAGGTTTCACAATAGACAGCATCGTAAGTCCTTTTGTTACAATCAAGTGTGACTAATCAAAGGAAACCAATATATCTAGTTTTGACTAGCACTTAAAAACAATAATATTTTAAACTGAGAATATTTATTATGCACTTTGAAATTTCTCAAGCAAATACAAATACAAGACTCTTTAGTGAGTATTGTTAAATTCTGCACTGATTTAAAGTTATCGACAACCAAATATTTAATAATTATCTAAAAATACGAGCAAAAATATCACTATAATAAGGCAAATATCTTAAAATCAGTAAAAACTATGGATATAATCATTGAAAAGTATTCTATACAAATGCACTTCATACTAACAACGGACTGTAAAGTGTAAAATAAAATTAAATACCTCCACGCTTTAAAGTCCTTCCAATGTTTTGTAAAAAATTAGAGAATTTATATTAAGTTACTATATTATTAATCGGCATCGGACCCCAAAACCTTTTGAAACAAAAATCCTGCTTAAAGCAACAAATTCCTTTGTGGTGAAAATAAAATTACTTTTACTTTATATTTACCCGTTTGAAAATTTCTGTACATGACATCCATGTAGAAAGCATAAAAGGATGGCTTTTAATAACATGCACCAAAAGACATTAAGTCCGTATTTTGATTATGCTATTTTAGTGGTCGATTATACAACGTTTTTTTATTTGGAACATAAGAATTCAATCCGATACCTTGTTGATAAAAATAATTTTCTATCAGCAGAAATGCTTCTTTGTGTAAACAATGGTGTAATTGAACTCCTTCACTCGGTAAAATTTGTCAGATCAACTTTCCAATTTTGGCAACTTCTACAGTTTCCATTTTAAAAAGCATATAGCATAATTTCCCAACCTCAATCTCACCTCGCTTTTTTATATCACTCGCGGGATAGAGAAAGAGAACCTGGTGCCGACTGATGGATATCAAAAAAGCGAAGTGAGGAGGTCCTGAGATCGAGGTTGAATTTTCCATGAAATTCTGTAGCATTAAATTTCACTGTTTTGAGATCATACAGTAATCGCAAAACCGCGAAATTCAAATACCGCGAAATATCGTTATTTCTTTATCAAATAGTCAAAGATTTCGTCCGACTTGTAACATAGCATGAACGTTGACGTTTTGTCTCAACCCAAATGTCCTTGAGAAGAATTTCCAGCTCACATAAACAGAGTCAAAATTTTAAGTGGCATGAAATACAATAAGTAACAACAAATAATAAAATCGATGTCAAAAGACTTTCTTGCAATGAATAAGTATCAATTTTGTGCTCTCTAGAATGCTTTTTTTTGCGCTTCATATTGTTATCCAGACTCTTCAGTTAATCCTATTCAAGCCAGGGTATTTGGGGCTTTGCACGGGTGGGGAGGGCTCTTTGTGCCCCCCTTCCATAAGTGATGCTATAATGATGGAACTTGGCACGTATGTTCTACGTCATGAAGGAACAAAATGACGTCATCAATTTTTATGACGTCATTATTTTCTATGATGTCATCAATTTTTTCAAAATATGTTAATTTTGGCGCCAAAACTTGTAATCTCATTAATTATTGATGGTCAATGAAAATAAGTGAAAACTACTTATTTATCCTTATTTTACTCAAAAAATACGTTTGAACGATATAAATATCGATTATTTGCTTAATTTGAAAAAAAAAACATTTCATCATGTCATCATGCCGATAGAAGTAGTGATGGTGATGAGCTTGTTTTGCAATTTTTTTGATGTCAAAATAAATTTGAAAAAAACTTTTAAGCATGTAGCTGTATTCTTTCAAAAGTTATCAAAAGTATTGTCATACCACCCCGAATAGGGTTAACGCTTTGTTTAACCAATGCAATAGCTGAGAAAAGTTCTATTGACCGTCTTGAAGCAGTTACGGGAGGGGGGAGGTAATTTGTTTTGTGTTAATTATTTTCAATATCGTGGGCATAAAAAAACTAAACGAAGCTGAAATTGTGTATCAATTTTTCTCCGTATGCTTCATGCACCTTGATCTGGACGTAATGCAAAAAAATTGCAAAAGCCATCTTTAAAAAGTCTGGTATTAGGTAAAAGTTAAATTGCTCTCCTCTTGTAATTGTGCATTATTTCTAAATTCTCGCCTGATGCTTGTGGACTACGAAACGCATCATTTTTTATCATTCCATTAGAAAATCCTGTAAGGTGATGTTGTACTGTACACGTCTGTATCACTGTCCTGGTGGAACATCTTGCCCGGCAAAATTGCCTTTAATTTGTCCTTGTTGGCAAAAACATTGCTAAAATCTGTCTCTTGGGGAAAAGTCCATCCCTGGTGAAATTTTTATAAATCTATTTTCCTCAGCACAAAAGACAGTAAAATCACCGCTTCTCTTTCAATTATCTACTGCAACCTAAAAACTCCTCGATGGGTACAAAGAGTTTTTATTACTGATTTTCTCTAATTTATTCATGATAATAAAAAAATTTCAAGAGCGATAAATTTTTGATTAAAATTTGATTTACCCAAGACCAGATATTTTCAAAAATATTATATTTTGGTCGATGATACTGCTCTACTAGTACTTTTCTCAAATAAAGACCTAGTGAAATTAAAAATAAAATAAACATTGATCTAAAATTACTAATGCATTGGCTAAATTCAAACAAAATAGCTTTAAACGGAATCGATTCTATTCAAAGATAAGATTCATTAAGAAAAGTGAATTATGATGTAAGAATGAAACTGAATGGCACACTTCTACATTTCAGTAATAGCGTTAGCTACTTAGGAGATACAATTGATGAAAATCTACTTTGGAAGAGCATCAAAATTTAGTTTAAAAAAGCTTAGAAAAGCAAACGGAGCTCTCTCTATTTTACGCCATGTTTTACCTCGCAAAACTCTGCTCGGTGTTTATTATGCTCTTTTCCAATCTACTCTTTCGTATGGCATACACGTTTGGGGCCAAGCAATCAACTCAAACTCTCGCATCTATAGATAGCGAGAAATATCTGTTCGATTAATCACAATTGCTAAGTGGAACTCTCATTCACTGCCAATATTTCAAAACCTAGGAATTCAAACTGCTTCTAATATAATCTTTTCTAACAATATCCTTTTTATTTATAAATGTCTGAATTCATCAGCCCCGACTTGTATCCAATAAATCATGAACTTCAAACATATCCAACACGCTTATAACACTCGTGGCACTTCGTCCAAACTACTATCAAGACCTAAAGCAACAACCCAAAAAATATGGACTGAATTCAATAAGGTATCTATTCATTTTTAACTGGAATTCATTACAAATAAATAATTTCAACCATGAAATACTGTCCCTCAGGTATGCTATGATTAAAAGACTCGCAAATAACTTTATTACTGAAGGTGGTACTTCCTCGACTAGCTATTAGCTAATGGAGATATCTCCTGGCAGAACTTGCAACGTATTACGCTTTTGGACAAATAAATATTACATACATACTATTTCGATAGAATTTTGGTGGCATTGCTTTTCTGTTGAAATTGAAAATTTTACAGTGTTTCGTAAGTAAGCCATGTGCAACATTTTTCACCCATCTCTACAGCACAGTATTTTTTTTCTAATCAAAAATGCTACATGTGACTCTAAAGTTTGAAGAAACTTTCGTTGCTTTACTATGATACAAATGATTACAGGGACCAAGATTATTGTCAATTATTTGGTCCTAAGTACAATTTTTCTTTTTTCTGTATTGAAGGTACAACGCACGCTGACTTGGATGGGTATAGCGAGACTTGAAACAAAACTTACCGACAAACCTTCCTTAAGCCGAACTAAGGGTACATTTATTTTGAAGAAAACAATCAAGTACTAAAATTGCTGCAAATTAAACGATACTTTTCTCCAATGAAATGGAAGCTAAATCGAAGAAATGTAAAAAATGTAAAGAATTTAGTAAGACCAAATTCAAAACAACCGGTGACTCCTGCAACTTATGACTCTAAACTATAGACTTTGATTATTCTGAGGGTCATTAGACAACATATAGGGCCTTTATTATAAACAAACTTGATAAGGATTGCTAATTTCGAAGGTTCAGCTAACACGTTACTAAAATGTCAAAACAGTAAAAAGACTTTCTTTTGATGTCATTGCAATATCCTAAATGTATATATCTATGCATACCTTCAAGCAACCACGTATACGACGTATAGACGTGTAAAATGTGTCCTGTTAAACAATGGTCAAAATAGTACTAAAACCGCATGTTTTTTATTATCTTTAGGTATTCAGTAAAGCAAAAACAAAACAAAAAATAAAAATAACAATTATGATTTATACAATTTCAAATCTATTATTTTCAAATTTCACCATCTACGAGCTTAATCATGACAGTAAATTTTTTCCCCAAATTTTATTTTTCCTTTTTAGCCTTTCGTTTGAAAAAAACACTTCCTGTTATGTCCTGCTGTATTGTTTGAAATCTGATAAACTAATGTCACTGGTATTATTCTTCTTTTTTCGAACACCGTTGATGAAGCACAAACTCTACTATCAAATGTGTAAAATGGCTGCAAATGTTGGTCTGCACTCCAATGCCAAAAAGCATTGTTTACCTCTATTCCGACCTTGGCTAAAAGTTTAATATCTAATGAAATTTGCATACTCAGCTAAGTAAACGATGACCAAGTGCGATGAGCCTTCATGGGAAAAATACCCTATCATTACGTGTAATACCGCCCATATCGTCAAATCCAACGATTCAAGTTAAACAAAGCGTATCACATATAATTTGTTATCAACATAAGGACTGCGCTCGTAAATAATTGGCTTTCTAAATCACACCCACCCTTAATTGTATATCTGAAAGCAGCACCTTTCAATGCAAACACAAGCACCAATACCAATCGAGATGTCTAGTGTTATGATTGTACAAAATCAATATATAAAATGCGTAATCTGTTTATTCTACCACTTGAAATGTTATTAGAGGTGTTGGCAGCAATTTCCTAAATGCCATGTGAATGGAATGCTAGTTCTTAAGGTCCTTAAGTGCTTCAATTTTTGAGATGTTTATCCACAAGAAGGATAAATATTTTTACAAGAAGCTTATACACAACTGCCTTAGCGAATAATAATCAAATCAGCCTCTGCGGAAATGGGCCTCTTGTAAGTGTTTCGAACAGTAGGCTAGCACTTTATGACATGACGGTATATAATATTAACATATAAATTTAATCTTGTGAGATTAGCAATAACCTTCAAATAGCATACCATTTATCAACGTTGAGTACGTCGCAAACAAAGAGCCTGTAGTTTTTGGAATTACGGTGTTTTCTATTTTTACAAATGATAGGCCAAGAGGAAATAAATTGACTTCTAATTTCAAACCTTAGATTGAGAAGTCAAGCTTACAACACACTTCAAAACTTATTTTAACAAAATGCCAAAATATTCGAAAAACTGCCAACTCTTTCTAAAAACTATCAACTCACAAAAGCAGATTAGAGAGGTATCAAATTTACAAGAGAAGGATGAAAGGTCTTTAAAAAGTCTTTATTTATCTTTATCTATTGCTATCAAGTGAAAGATGCTAACAAATGAACAATCTTGAACTCAAATCCTGAAATTTCGATATTTCTCCAGATCCGCGCCTGACTCTTTGCAAAATAACAAGTCATTTCAAAAGAAAATTACCAACTTATGTCAAAAATCACAATATATCAAGTTGTTCCAAGGACATATACTGACTCGGTCATAAAAGTACCAACTCATTTCAAAGATTACAAAGTTCGCTGGTGATGATCCATAGGATTTCGTTATTTCTAGACTTCAAAAATATTCCGATTATATGGTTGTAAGAAAACAGAAACCTCATTGAGATAATGCAGTATTGAACTGAAGAAATTTGTAAAATGACTTATGGTCACATTCTAGTGCTGTAATTGTGTTTCCAAGTACCATAAGGCTTCTGAAGAAAATATTATCCTTGAAATTCTAAACCACAAGATATGATACTGTAAAACGTTTGTGAATTAAATAGATCAGCCATCGCTTAACCTCCTCGATAAAAATAAACATAAGGGGGCCCACAATTGACAACACATGCAGCTTAAGTTGCAGACGTGTGCATGAAAATAACGAACATATGCATGAAAATTACGAACTTACGCATGAAAATTACGAACGTATGCCTGAAAATTACAAACGTATGCATGGAAATTACGAACGTATGTACGAAAATTACAAACGTATGCATATAATTTTTTTCAAATTAACTTTGATTTTCTGAAACTCAATCAATCGATATAGGAATGGAAAAAAGTTTTGAAAAAACAACTGAAGAGTGCGATCCCATAATCCTCATATGTGCATGACCGTCTCACATTAAAATACTCACATATCAACAACGTCAATATGATTGAATAAGTTTTTTTTTTTCTAAAAACAGACATTAGCACTTTTCAAGGATTTTAATTTTAAGGATTTAATGGAAACTCCATATGGTAAACTGATGAACAGAACTTCAATCATTTCGAGTCAACATGTCTAATACCAAGCTAAAAATGTTCAGCCATTATTACCCTCATTGTGGCCGCATAGCGTAGTTGCCTTAATGAACTCTCTTTTCTAACAAAATGGCCGTTTTTACTCTACTTTATTTCACGTTTGTGAAATTATTGGGTGCTTACCGTTAGATGAAAAATGTTCTTTATTTTAACTCTATTTTGTCTGGCTCTGATAATCTCCAAAGACATATATAGGGTTAAGAATAAAAGCATTAACATTAACACATTAAAACATCAAACGTCAGGAAAAGTGGAGAGGAGAAACTTTTTTTTCAAGCAACTTCACTTGGCGGTTTTTGAATTAAACTGGTTAAGACTCTCATCTCTTGATTTATAGGTGCCCAAATATCTTAATTGACGGAGAATTTCTAGACTTTGATAATTTCCAACAAGGTCCAAATTTTCATAGATTTACTAATACTTATCAATAACGTGAATTCTACGACATTAAAAATATTTAAACTAGTTAAATTTGGTATCAAAAGACAGCTCGTGTTATGCTTCTTCAACCGTGGAAACATTAACCAACGCTCAAGGGATGCTATCAAATGGTGCATGGGTCGTGGCGCTCCTAGGGCCTACCTAGGGCTTCAAGTCCAAAAAAACAAAATTCATCAATATGAGTGTATGCTTTGACGGACGGCTATATACCCTATCAAACCTAGAAATAGGGGGTAGTAAATTTCATATATATATATATATATTGGTGAGGTTTACCTGGTTTTTACTCACATTACTTCGGTAACTTTTCCTGTACACTGTAATTTGATACTTGTAATTTGTACTTTGATTTTTTTAATCATCAAATTCCCATGATACTATTTTTTACATGTTGACTATTCTACACAGAACAGAACTTTAAACCGCCAAGTTTGTTATTAACGAAACAAAAGAAACTGCACATTTGTAGTAAAGTACCCTTAACATCTGCGGTTATCTCTTCTTTACTTCTATTGTAAATAGTTTTTGAGAGACGTAAAAAGTGAATCAATAATTTTGAATTTTTGGAACTTTCTGAGACCTCTTTTCTTGATTACAAAGCACTGCTTAACACATATTCAAATGTCGACATGCCAAATCTCATCTATAATAAAAGTTTTCTTTCCTTATTGAATTAAGCATTAAATGAATGTCCGGCAACGTCAACTTTGAAGAGTTTAAGAGATGATATATTGTCCAAGGTTTCAGTTTCGTCAATTCAAACGATAATAACTTCTAATACTAGAAAGTTCAAGCTAATTCTAGCGTGTATTTCATCTTGTGAATTAATCTTTTGTATCACTCTAGTTTTCGATAATGCATAGTAGAGTTTTTCTTAGGTTGTCACAAAAGGATTGAATCTAAAAACCTGACCAAAGTTAAATAAATAAACTTATGCACCGTTGGAAGTAGCATTATTTCAAATTTTGATATTTTGTTTCATGAAAAAGGTTTGTTTCAACTTACTAGAATTATGACGAAAAAAATCCGCATGTAAGAGGGAACAATAATAGATTATTACAGTAGTTGTATTTAAAATACAGTATTACATGGTATGAAAAGTTTCCTTTTTTTTCTTTAAATTTCCTTTTTTCTTGATTTTCCATTGCTTTCTCCTTTTAACTCCAATTTTTTATAATTCATAAAACTTGATGCTGGACATGGGTTACGTTACGTCAAGTTTATCCGCGTAGTATACAGCCCTAGTTCGGATAGCACCCTCAGCGTAGAGATACTAATTTCAAAACAATTAAGTTCAAATTAAGCTACCTTTTCCGAAGTATTTTCTTAAGAAATTATCAATAATTCAAGGTAATACGACGTTTGAATAAGGCCTGAGAACGTATGAGTACGTAACATTATTTAAAGAATAAATAACACTTGTGACTTACGCAACAATACCCACTATGTTCTCAAGACTGTTAGTTTCGAATGAGCCTTTATACTTCTTTCA
>JAUBWS010077821.1:0-12945 GCA_032270445.1 Darlingtonia californica
TCTTCTTCGACGAGAGTCCGTCCGAGCGAGCAGCGCGAGCGATATAAAAAAGAAGCGAAGTCAAGAGGCCCTGGGAATGAGGTTGACAAGAGATAGAAATATTGACAAAAAATTAAAGAAAAAATTAAACGTCATATGAATAAGTAAAGCCAAAGACTTCCATGCCCTCTTATCTCTTAGCTTTCTCCGTCAATCACGGATCACAGCGTGCAAAACGTTCGAAAACAAGGCATGGAAGAAATAAGTCCATATACGGTAATATACGGGACCGTATTCGGTACAATTTCACGTTGTGGAAGGTTTATTGAATTGAAATAGGCGGCGATGGGTTACCTTTCGAAACGTAGAAAAACTCTATCACTGTCTAGCAATTTAACCAGTTTAGATCACACTTTTATTGCGCAAGTTAAGTCACATCAAAATCTCAACCTCATGTTTCTCATGAACTAATACTTGAGAAGAGCATGCATACTCTAGAGCCCCCCGTGTAATGCACGGAATTCTAAACACGATAAGATTGTGCTTATCTTTCGAGATAGTATCTTAAGGTTTTGATGTACTAAACTGATGTACTTGGGCGTTTCACCTTCGACGTCAGTTTGCTGTTCTTTTTGTCTACGTCCTTCATCTATTCTTTGTTTTGCTTTTGATATAGCTGTCCTTTTATAGCTGTTCTTCGAGAGTACACCAATGATTCTCTCATTCTCTTTCATTAAGTCATCAACATCACTTACAATCTCGTTTGCCCTTTTAAATAATAATATTATGACAGAGACTTTTGTCTTGTGAGGATGATTAGATTCAAAATTCAAGTATTGGTCTGTATGAGTAGGTCTTTATTCCCCTTAATCTTATTCGGTTTAGGGGGGGGGGGGGTGGGTCGATCCCTATAATCCCGATAATTAGGTCAGGTCGCAACACAGTTATTTTTTTGCAACCGGCTTTTTTCTTCTTTTTTATTATATGATTACTGCTAGCACTAATGAAGATAATTACCGTGTTCAAATTGATGTTTCATGTCAAAATCTACCTAGGTCGTTTGACCTAATTGACTAGCATGGATACGTCTCTGTTAGCAAGCGTAATTCAAAATCAACAGGACAACTCAATGTCTGAAAACATAATGGCCTTTTAATAAATATTTTGACATTTCTTTTTACACTGGTATAATAATTCATATTTTCTATCTATTGTAAAACGTCCCTGAATATGGTCAATTTAAGTTGATAAATTGATACTGAAATATGAAAAAGTTGTTGATTCCGATAAACGTTGCGGTAACAAGGTTATAATGATATAATCAAGTGTTAAACGAAACAATGAATTAAAAATCTGTAATAGCGTTATTAGTGTTTGTACCATATCGCATCCTTGTGGTTAAGTAATTCTCGATTAATGCAAAATTGCGTACGGTAATCATTGTAATCATTGATGTAATTATGATAAGAAATATCTTAATTGATTGCTTCACCCTTCTTTACCTTTAAAGAAGCATCATTTTTGTACCAAAGTTCTATCATCTGATAAAATACCTTTTGAAATTGGCATTAAAATTAAAAATACAGATTTAATCTGAAAAATCAGTAGCTGTTTGAACAGATACATCCCTATCTACAAAATCTACATCGATTCTATTCATTGGAGTTATTTTGAATTATTGATGGGGCAATTAAGGTATTTTCCCGAAGTATAAATCATTTTGAATGTTCAATTAAAACTTAATGAATTGATGTCTTGCTACGAGAAACATTCTGTTTATTTGGTTACCCATAGTTATTAACCCTTAGACTCCGGCTGACGCACATATGCGTCCAAAATTGACCAAAATACCACTATATCTTTGGGAGCCCATAACTTTTAAATACTTGAAAATTGCCCAAAACAACTTTAACTTTTAAAGAGCATAAATAGAGCTTTCTTTTGGTACCAAACTTAACCAGTTTATCTCACTTCAGTGTTCAGAAATTGGAAATTTTTCACATTTTTAAAAAACACAGTGTAGCCAAAGGGTTAAATGACTCACACAAATTGAATAATTTGCTATATATGGCTTTTTTTTACCTTTAAAAAAACTTGTTTAACCCTTTACTTCATTTTGACTCATAAAGTAAGTCATAAAAAAATCATTTTGACTCATAAAGTTAGTCATAAAAAAATAATTTTGACTCATGAAGTTAGTCATAAAAAAATCACTTTGACTCATAAAATTAGTCATAAAATTTTTTTTGAATACTACCTTTCTTTTAACATTTGATACCCTATTTTTTGTTAAAAATTGACGTTTTTTGAAAAGTAACATTAAAGTTTTATCTTCATATCTCTCTAACGAATTAACCAAATTTAATGTATGATACATCTTGTAGTTTTTCAGAAATATTGCTTCAAAGACTGAAACTTTCTTGTGGCGCACCCGGTATGAAAAGTATTATGAATACCATGAAAACAAAAGCAGATTTCTAAGTGAAATTTTCACAAAATATTCTTTGGACTTTTTGGCGCTTTTTAAGACCATGTCCAAGAGTGGTATGCAAACAATTGTTGAAACATTTCAAAATTTCAAAAAAAAAAAAATTGTATTTTATCTACTCATTGAGAGCGTCTCTTTGGTATATAAAACATAGGGATAGCAAAGGTGTTTTCACAATTCATGAAGTAGAGGGTTAAAGACTTTGAAAACAAGCTTATTTTACTTTGTGTCGCTTCCATGATACTTTTTTTGTTTTTTTCACATTTTTTCTGTTGCTATGTGATGATTTGATGTGGTATTGCAAAATTACAGACGGAGAGCAAAAGGGGATTCAAAAGTCATTGGCCGTATTTATACTTAGGCGATTAGTTCGGCTGAGACGATTAGTTCGTCTAACAAAAGAAATGTCTTTTTTCGTCGCATTTATACTGTTGAGTAAATTGATAATTTAGACGAACTAATCGTCTGAGACGAACGAATCCTCTCAGTATAAATACGGCTACACTCCTCCTGTAATTTTGCAGTACCACTAGATCTGATGGCATGGTATCTTATCCTCACAATGCAATTTATTAAAGAGACAAAAAAACAAAGAGATAATTGTTGGGGTTTTGTTATAAAACATCACGCGAAACAAAAAGTAGTCATTCAAGAAACAACGCCTTTCTTGTTTTTGATGCGACTTTGAGTTCAAATCAATTTTTTATAAGGTTGAAATCAATATTCCTGATTAAATATTGAATTTAATTTATAAATTTGAAATACTTGTTATATGTAATATCACTGGATTCGATAATCTTACGATACAATTCGCTTTTAACATTAATTGAGGAGAAGAACTTGTACAGTAATATTATATCACATTTCAACAAAGAATTAAAAGGTAAAGAGAAATTTGTCATGATTTTGATTTAATAAGATCTAATAGCATTTGCTTTTGAAGAAGGACTTTTACTTATGTACATTTTTACAAAATTCTTCTCGTCATGTCGTCATCTACATCAAATAAAATTTAGAGGCCGTTTACATGAGAATTTCATTTCGAGCGAAATGAACTTATTTCAGTCAAAAAACAGAAATTGGAAATATTTCATTTCGAAAGGAAAGGAAAGCCCATGAGTGGTTACAGTTAATGGCATTGTTAAGAAATTTCATTTCGCCCGAAATTAAATTCTCATGTAAACGGCCTCTTACATCAAGAATATATATTTCAAGAGATATTATTGAAATTGTGTCATGTAAATAGTTTTTAAAGAAAATGTTTCGCATATCAAGATACAACATTGCTTAAGGTGAGGGGACACGAGAGATTTTTTCATGAAACTAAAACGAATTATTTTAGTTTCAATTTCATGAGAATTATTACTTGCGTCGTATAGCAAATCATAACCGCAACAAAAAATGAAATATAATCTACCGCATGCAAGTCCTGTTCAGCGTTAAGTTGCAGATACAATTAATTACGTTTTTTATTATTAGGGTTATTAATTTCCATTTAATCTTTTCTTAATTGATCCTTATAATTCATTTATTTATCGATTTAATTGAAGGGTTACATTGCTAAGAAACATCAAATAAAGATAGCTACCTAAAGTTTCGATTCCGCTTTTTTTAGGACACACTCTATAACTCCATAATGATTTTAACTCACAAACTTTTTATCCACTTTCTGTTTCTGTTGTTGACATTGATTGGGTCATTAATTTCTTTTGAAATCTTTCCTTATCGATTGTATTGATGGTCCCATTGCATATAGAGAAAGGTCCTATTCCGCATTTTCGAGTTTTCTATAGAAACGCTTGTTACAAGTGTTTGTTTAAGCAAGCAAAATATTGTCTCGATTTTTCGTTCTTCCAAACACTTGTAACAAGCGTCTCTATAGAAAACTTGAACAATACGGAATAATACCTTTCTCATACTCCATTGTATAACTTCTTATATTAAACAAACTATTAGTCATATGAAACTACAAAAGTAATACATTTCTTTTTATTTTATAAAATCCTTTTATAAAAATCACGAGGCTCAAAATTGTCAAAAAATTAAGAATATTATAAAAATCATGCCCAGGCTCAAATTCAAAAATTTGTCTAAAAAATAGCCTTTTTGGAAAATTGTGTCATCAATTGTGATGGAAAACACAATATCAATTATCGAGGCTGATTCATATAGGGAAAATTAAGAATCGTTTAAGAATAATTTGAAGGTCAATTTGGTCGAAATCTTAAGAATCACAACGCTTAGGTCTGATTTATGTAATTCTTATATAAAAAATGAAAAGTGTATTGGAAGAGCAGGAAGACCTTTCATTTGGTACAAAACTTGCATAACATAAATAAAAACACAAAAGATATAGTCGCTTAAATAAGGGTTTCGTTGGTTAATTGTCAAACCAGTATTCGAGGAGAAAGCAGAAGTATTTCTCAAGGGAAGTGATTTGCAGATATCAACTTGTGGTAAGCGACATTAACCCAGCCCGAAACAGCTTAAACCTGCTTTACAAGTGGTTACCAGCACAGAATTTCCTATTTTCTCCAGGCGGTACCAGGAATTGAGGAGCATCTTACAAAAGTCAAAAACACCATTCGAAACAAGTTCCTACCAACTATCACCGGTGGACATATTGAGATATATATGAGATTGAGCCACAACTAATTGCGTTGCCATGCATGACATGCGCTACATCGCTATCTTTGTTTTGTTTACAAATATTTCACTAGTATAAAGACATGCGCTTTACGGCTGGTTCGAAACGCAGGTCCAGGTTACAGGTTACAGGTTCAGGTTACAGGTTATAGGTTGAACAATTTTAAGCTGAATTTTAAACTGAAAATAATATCAACGGATAGAGCATGATATTACAATTACTATGATACAAAAATCACATTCAATAAGTTTTGACTTTTTTCATTAATCTTTAAAAATGATCAAGTCATATTTTTTACAAACGACATTCAAAAACGATCAAACTACAGACTGGATAAAAGATTTTGCAGACCACGTGCATGTGCGTATCTTGTTTTCGAAAAAGGCAGGTGTGTTTCACCACATACGTTTTACACTTGTTTGCGGGATAAAGAATTTTCTTATTTGAAATAATTATGGAATGTGTGAAAATGACAACAATGAAAGGAAAAAATAAAAAACATACAGTGTGTATCAAAATGTTGGAAATGCAAAGTTTTAAACTTGAATTATTAAATGAATATGGCTTATTTTCTGTAAAATTATATTATATTAAATGAAAAATATATTTTTTTAAAGATCTTAAAAAGAGCTTTCTCATGATATAAAATTTTATAGAAAATAAACCATATACGTAGAAAAAATAAAGTTTGAATTTTGCGTTTCCAACATTTTGATACACGCTGTATATAGTATATGAGAAATTTATTACATCACTAATTGGTTTTAGTGGTGCGTACAAGTTGGATGGAGGACCTTGAAGACAGTGTAGCTTAGCTTAAAATGTTTGATACACCTTTTTTATAAGAACATCGATTACAAGCCAAAGGGAATATACGATACGATATATTGCGTATGCTCAGAGAAATATGTTAGAACAAACAAAGCCTTATCATGCGCAACATAAAAGAGTTGTAGTTCCCATCACCATTATTTACATTCTTAATTAATATTTCTAGCGAGTCAGTCTGTTTTTCTGTTCGAGAAAATAACCTGGTCTGGCTTTTATCCAACCTTTAACCTGTAACCTGTAACCTGAACCTGTAACCTGCGTTTCGAACCAGCCGGAATTCGTTCCATTTTTGACTGAATTCATTTAATTTCAAGGTGACTTCGTTCCATGGAACGAATTCGGAACCAATGAAATAGTTTCATTTGTAAAAGTGGAACGGTTACATTTGTTCCAATTCGTCTAACGAAACGAATTAATTTTGACACGGTCCCTAAGTGCAACAGGTTTCTGGATCCCTGGTCAAAGGATATTTTTGAACGTACGGGTCTTCGACCTAAACGCCCGAAGATATAGGAATCTGAACCTGTCAAAATGCTTCAAACGTAAGAATTTGAAAAGAAAAAATATTACAATGAAGTGTATTACAGGTGGAAATTGGCACCTTTTACACCACTTGTGTTTCCTTCCAATAGAGATATGGGGCGCGAATGCCAACCATTTTATCGAAGACTCGCGCAGCTTGTTGCCGAGAAACGAAACATTTCCAATGAAATTGCAACAAATTTTATCAGAACAAAAATATTTTTTTCTTTGTTAAGATCTACTTTGACATGCTTGAGAAGATCCAAATCACTCAGAAGTGAACCACTAATGACTGGTATGGAAGTTTCAAACATTACTTCAAACATTTAGGAAACTGAATACGTTTATTGTTTATTGTGTCAAATTAACGAGATTCATTTTTCTTCTATCATATCTTTAAATTTTCATTTAGTTCAAACGATTTGTTCGCAATTCGTCTTGGGACTGCCTCCTGGGTTTGTATTAATTGTAATACATGATATGTATTTCTGAGAAAAAAATATCTTTTTAGTAAAACAATTAGTAAATCCTTGCATTTGATCAATAAAGCCTTCAAAAGGGGTAATGAATACAGTATGTCCTGAAAAACACGGAGCCAAACTTTAGCAAGACTATAAGTTTTTGAATTTTTATTGATTCATTGCGGTTTTTATAACATTAGGAAGATATTTCACTAACCTTTTCAAAATTACATTTTAGATTGGAAAACTAATTTTTACAGCAAATAGTCAAGTTTTGTTTTTCCATATGGTCATTGATTTAATAATATTTTTACGGTACATAACGATGCTTCATAAATATATTGTACTTGAAATTTTCGGACGTAGAAATACTATATAGGTTAAAATATAATTAAATTTTTGAAAGCATGCATGAAATACCTTATACATATATCATAATTTGACATTTTTGAAATTAGATATACTAAATCAGTTAAAATACAATTGAAATTTTCAAACATGGATTTACATAAGATACAATAAGATTAAAATTTTGGGAGTATGCGTGCAAATTGAAGTTCGAAAAACAAAAACCACAATACAAATAATACATGATAATCTGAAACATTCTGCACGCAATAAAAATATACAATATATATTTTTTTTGTACAATATAATAGCTTGTAGCTCCTGAGGAGCATGAAACACAATAAAATACTATTCACATATAATACAGTTGAAATTTTCAAACATAGATTTACATAAGATCAAACAAGATTAAGATTTTGGGAGTATGCGTGCAAATTGAAGTTCAAAATAGTGTTTGAAAACAAAAACCATAATACAAATAATACATGATAATCTAAATTAAATTCAGTACGCAGTGAAAGTATACAATTCACAGTTTTAGTGTTAGAAGATATGTTTTACATGACACTCGAAAACTTATGGCTGTACTGTTAGCTTTGATTGATAATTCACTGATCGAATTTAGAGTGAAAAATCAATTACGGTGGTCCATCCTGTAAATAAAAAACTGATTCAATTCTGCCAAATACATATTCATCATCGCGAAATTCAAGAATGACGGCAACACCTGAGATGTATCTTTAACCATTAGAGACAAGACCTTTTGAATTTGTAACAAAAAGAGTACCTTCAGGTAAGACCTGTGCAGCAAATTTTGTACATCGTCACTCTCCTCTAAGTACTGACTTCACTAGAGAAAAATAGGATTGATTTTTCAAGATTTTCTTGCTTATACCAGATACATATACATTTTGTTATGTATAGTAATACTTTTATAAGTGTTGACGTAATTTTTAGATTTTGCTATGAATTTCTTGCAAAATCCAATCTTAGACTCAAATCTTAAATTTTCACCACCAAGGGCCCAAATTTCCCTATTATGTCAGGATAATTAAATATGCAAATTGCTCTTGTGTTTTAAACAACAGCAGGGAAAATAGTGCAATAATCAGAATAGAATTTCTTGGTCATAGTGTCTCAGATGAAATAATTGTCTTTTACGAATTGCGCACATATATTCTTTCCACAATGCTAACCATTTTGGTCATGATGTTCCAAACTTTAACATCCTCCTCAATGTATGAGCCTACCATAATAGAAAAAAGGCGCAGAAAGTTCCACATTTCACAAGCCGTCAATTTTATTTTAAACTGTGTAAGTGGTTTTCCTTAAATAATGCTATTATTGCGTCATTAATAATAATTGAATGCAATGGCTTCAAACGTAACGGAAGAAAACATTGACGTTCGGCAAAGCAAAGAAGAATAAATATATGATTTCCACAAAATTCATATAAACATACCGGTGATAAATTTGCGAAAACGTTCTGTTGTATGAAGAGAATGATTTGTGAAAGTTTGAATTCAAAAGATCCAAAACTTGCGAAGTTATATTGGAGCTGTTGCAACAAAAACAAACAATTGAAATAATAACAAAATTATGAATACAAAGAACAGGCCGTTAACCTACGAAAGTGGAGAATTCCTGTTGGGTATTTAAATCATTTTTGGTAGAAAGGATCACCTTATTTGTACTTTGCAAAATGAACTTTTATATATATTTTTTATTTTTTTTTACGTTTTATATAATTTTATACCACACTCCAGATACTCCCACATTAGTATTCCTATGCAAAAATAGCCAATTGTGTATTTGGATGCATGAAAAAAAATCATTTATTATTATCATGATTATTAATTACGGGAGAGCGAGCGAGTAGCGCGAAGTGTATCCCGTTTTAATTTCGTCGGCGGACTCCTCCTCCTACTTTGAGTTTCTACATGGTTTACCTGAAGCTACATGCATAGTATTGCTCCCGCGCGTCACATTTAGGGAAATTAGCGAATTTCAGCTGTTTTGATGCAAGTGTACATTCTTGTTCGATAGGTTAGTTAAATTTGGAAATTTCACAACCATGCTGAATAAGATGACGCTATTATAATTTTTATCGCGCATGCGCAATAGAAAAACGCTATTATTTCAGTAATAAGTTATTATTGTGTGTCGGAATCGATATTTTACAAAGAATTATACCTATGCTGAAGATGATGATTCAATAAACATTTCTCACGCGCGTGCGCAATAGAAAAACACTATCATTTCGGTAATAAGTCATTATTTTCTATCGGAACTGGTACTTTACAAAAAAATATAATTACGCTGAAGATGATGAGTCTAGAAAGAACTTTTGACGTGCATGCGCGGTAGAGAAAACGCTATTATTTCGATAATAATTAGCCATTATTTTATATCGGAATTGATACTTTACATGGAAATATAAATATGCTGAAAATGATGAGCTCAATGAAAATTTATCACACGTATGCGCAGTAGAAAAAATATTATTATTTCGGTAGTCTTATTGCCGATTAATTATTTTCGGTCACTATTATGTGTCGGAATCGACACTATGCAAATAAAAAAGACATGGCAGTGCCACAGATTATTTACCTGATTAAAACTGATCATTCCAGTAGTGAGTTTTTGCTGTATCGATACTTCACAAAGAATAATGACATTGTTGAAGTTGATCATTCTTACCAAACATTTTCACGCGTAAGCCCGATAAAAAATCGCTATTATCTTAATAACATTTTATTAGTTTAACTTAAGACGATCTCGTTCTTATAAGTAAGGAACAAAATTGATTGAATATCGAGATTCATAGTGGCAACGTAATTGTTTTTGTTTCTCATCGCTCTCCCGTTTGTAACTGCTAAGTTTCTTGTTATTTATTAATATCACTGATTTTGATGTTTTTCAGTAGAAACAAAATGAACATTGACACTAGTCATGAAATCAATACAAAAACCCGCAAATTAATCATGTGCTGGATCAGGTGGTAAACCATCAATTACATGGAAGTATTTCAAGCAGTTGAGAAATATTGACTCTTTGACGCCTATAATCATATGGTTGATTACAACTTAGTAAAAAATTCCCGTACTTATCTGGCCGATTAATCCCAAATTTCCCGCCTTCGTGTAATCGGCCCGGCAAGTACGGGAATTTTTTACTGAGTTGTAACTAGCCATACGATTAATCCGGAATAGAATGACTTACATGGGCAATTTTGGGAAAATAGAATTTATCCCAAATTGCGCTGTAAGTGATGCTATTACTATTACATATAGTTTCATTATTTATGTATCTGAAGATACCAATCAAGCTTGCCGCTCATATACTTTAATAGATAACATTTGAAACCCATAAAACTTTTTTCCTTTGAAATCTGTTAATTTAATGTTGCGGAATCTACAAAACCTTTCTACATTACTAAGATTCTGATAAAAACAGCCTAGAGTATGCAAAGCTACATTGTCTGCAATGGTCATCCAGAAAGTAAAGATTTCGGAAAATTGAGGACTGAAATGAAACTGCTGGAATGATTTATCCAAAAATAGACAATGCTCCCACATGGACTGGATAGCTCAGTGGTAGGGCAGTTACATTAGAAATTACTAAGTCGTGAATTTCATTTCAGGCCTCAGTTTTCCGAAAGAAAATCAAGGAGTTGATCAAATAGCGTTAGGCACTCTTACAGTGTTAATTATGACTACGTTTTTAATACAGGTATTTTCAAATTATAGTCGGTAAAAGGTTAATTTATGTTAAAAATAAAGTAAAAAATGGATGGGAGTCAAAATGCTAACGGACAACATGTCACTGACGACAATCCTTCTACCAATGGCCAATTGTTGACCAATGGCAATTCCAAATGTCCATTTACCAACGGATTATCAAATGGAATGCAAAAACCTATCCGAAAACCACAAGTGTTGAAAAACCTGATGGATGGAAGTAGCATGACTGATACTCTGCACTATAATTCTATTCCGGTAAGTTTCTGTTAAAAATGATAGGGCATTCTTTTCAGAGGAAGTATTTTTGGAATCACCAAAAATTCCTACGAAGCCCGAATCCCTAGAGAAAGGTCCTATTCCGCAATTTCAAGTTTTCTATGGAAACGCTTGTAACAGGTTTTTTCAAGCAAGAAAAATATTATACACTTGTAACAAGCGTTTCTATAGAAAACTTGAATAATTCGGAATAAGACCCATTTAAAATACCGCAGTTCCCTTCCCTTTCATCTTAAATTCTTTTCATGGGACAGTGAATGGGTTAAGAGCGTAAAACAGCGTAAAGTTTTACAAGGAATGTCAATGAAATTGTCATCAAAACAAACCTGTCACATGAAATCTTTAAATCAACTACTTAATTTTCTATAGAAATAGCTTTGCAAGATAAGATTATCATTTATTTGTAAAATTTCTAAAGAGATAACTTATATATATATTGTAAAAGAGGAAGCCCTTTTTCCGGTTTCCAATCTTTGGAAACACTGTGTAGGTGGCGTACCCATGAGGTAGGTCACACTTAAAGAGGAAATACAAGGCTCTTTAGGTCATTAAAAGATTTTTTTGCGTTATGTCAATGAATTCTACTGTCACACTATATTTCTCCTCTTGACTCTCACAACCTACCCTTAAGTACGCTACTGTTTCGTGTCACGGGTGTCGTTTAAACAAACAGGTGGTACTTTTGATGGAAAACTTGTTTAAGCAAATGAATAGTATATTTTCAAACTTCTTGATCCATAGAACATGCCGTGCAAGGAAGGACTATGCTCTGGTTCCATATACATGCCAGTCAAGGATGACACTGGACCAGGTGAATTGAGATCAATTGAGAATTTGAAAAAAGAAGCAACACAGTTTCTGAAAGAATACTACGCATCCATAAAAAAGTAACTCCTTTTGTTCTTAGTTTTTATATACTAATACTATTCTTCCACAAGATATCGACTTCAGTTCATTTTGCCTTTCTAAATAAACATGGACAGGAATGGAATTGATATTCTTAGATACATTTCTTGCCAACTGTTCTTACTGAAGGTCTGATCTTTTCAAAACACGTATAGAGAACCTTTTGACATAATCTTAATCTGAACGTTTACCATTTCAACAACATTCGGCTAGTGATTTTCTTGTTCGTTCTTTCGCTTATCGAATCTGTCAAATCACGTAAGTTCATTGAGAACGATAACGCACTTTGTAAAATGAAGAAAAATTTTCATCACAGCAGATTCCCGACGCTGCATTTATCAAAGAATTTCGGTTATGATAGAATTTCAAACTCTTTTTGTAGCCATTTTTTTCTCCATTTGGTTGCTACAATGAATCACCGGTTACTGAAACACACGAAGGTTTGTGTCCAAAATCATGAGCAATAGAAAAGTCGAAACGAAATTGATCAACGAAAATCAGAAGGCCTATAAAATAGTTTTCAAAAATTCGGTTAAAAGGCATAATTCCCCAATAGTATGCTATGGGAATGAAGAAAACATATTTTTTCATCTAGTATTGACTCCAACTTAACTTTAGAGAAAATTCTGAAAGTCACATGAAGAGATTGGAGGAAGTTATGAATGAGATTGACAGAACTGATACATATGAACTTGATGAAAAAGAATTGATATTTGGTGCGAGGACTGCCTGGAGAAATGCACC
>JAUBWS010077843.1:0-12942 GCA_032270445.1 Darlingtonia californica
AATGTACTTAAGAATATAGTAGGATGATTTCGACTATAAAGTTAAGAATATCCATCATGAAACGAAAAAACACCATTTTTATAAAAAAAAAGCGTGTAGTCTGAAAATGGCACTCACAAACATACGTATAGAACCAACGAGATTTTCGAATGCTTTGAATTTTGAACGTCCTTTTTATTACATTGAATAATGAATGACGCAAGTGAATGAGCGAATGGTATTATTTTTAGTGATGACATCACTTTTGGTCTTTTTTTTTTCTTGTTTTACTTTTTTTCTGTTTTACAAATTTCGCAAGTTTGTTTTATGTAGGAAGATGGCGATCCAAGGTTCTTAGATGGTCACCAGGTACAGTTTTTTCCTATAAAAGACAAAACTATCGATTGTGTTATGAGCCCCCCTCATTAACCTTGCTTGTTAATGGTATTTTTATTTCTAAAGTTTGTTTTGTGAAAGCTTGTTATTTTTTGCAAATGAGTTTTCATTTAACATCTGCATAATTTTTTCTGCATAACTCAACAAAGTATTGGTTTTAGTTGAAATTCTTCAATGAACCCTCATTTCATAGCGTACTTGCTCAGAGTCGCCGCAAATTGAATTCTTGGCTAACGTTCTGACTAACGATTTTGGTCAAACTGTTGGTGAAGAAAAATCGTCTAAAAATGTTGGTTTAGTAACTTTTCAATAAATGTTGGCCAACATTGTTGGCAAAATCCATGTGTTGGCGCACACGGTTTGCCATATCATATAGTTGAATCGCCCATTTCAGACCACCGTGTTCTTAATTTCAAAACGCTCTTCCGCATAACTTTACAGAGTTTTCTCCAAAAATCTCCAGTAGTCTGAAAATGGCACTCTCAAACATACGTATAGCACCAACGAGATTTGGGAATGCTTTGAGTTTTGAACGTCCTTTTTATTACATTGAATAATGAATGACGCAAGTGAATGAGAGAATGGTATTATTTTTATGATGACATCACTTTTGGTCTGTTTTTTTTTTCTTGTTTTACTTTTTTACTGTTTTACAAATTTCGCAAGTTTGTTTTATGTAGGAGGATGGCGATCCAAGGTTCTTAGATGGTCACCAGGTACAGTTTTTTCCTATAAAAGACAAAACTATCGATTGTGTTATGAGCCCCCCTCATTAACCTTGTTTGTTAATGGTATTTTTATTTCTAAAGTTTGTTTTGTGAAAGAACTATGCTTGTTATTTTTTGCAAATGAGTTTTCATTTTTGTTTTAAATTTTCGGGATTAAACGAAGCTAATAATCTAATCAGGTAGCATAGATATTTTTTTTGCAAATTAGACTTCTTCAATTGGCTTCTTTTTCAAACTTTGTCTATACAACAGTGGGGACAAATACGATAAGATGAATACGGTATAAGAAAAATTTAACCCCTGCATAATTTTTTCTGCATAACTCAACAAAGTATTGGTTT
Source organism: Darlingtonia californica (assembly GCA_032270445.1). Classification (NCBI taxonomy): domain Eukaryota; kingdom Viridiplantae; phylum Streptophyta; class Magnoliopsida; order Ericales; family Sarraceniaceae; genus Darlingtonia; species Darlingtonia californica. The sequence continues at coordinate 1,445 of JAUBWS010077843.1, forward strand.
TAGTTGAAATTCTTCAATGAACCCTCATTTCATAGCGTACTTGCTCAGAGTCGCCGCAAATTGAATTCATGGCTAACGTTCTGACTAACAAATTTGGTCAACCTGTTGGTGAAGAAAAATCGTCTAAAAATGTTTGTCGACATTTAGTAACTTTTCAATATATGTTAGCCGAGATTTTTGCTAAAATGCATGCGTTGAAGCACGTATATATTTAATAGATATTTAATCGCCTATTTCAGACCATCGTGTTTTTAATCTATAAAACTAAACGCATTGAATAATGAAAAAACAAAGTTCTGGATAGCTCGTTCTTCCAAATATTATTTACAAAGTTTCCTTTGGTGGACTGAAATTAGCACAAAAACATTCATGTTGCATTGAATCAAAAATATTCTATTTGACAGGATTTAAGAACGTAAAGTTGTTCTTTGTCTTTTGTCATAGTACTGCACTTACGTAAAAGTGATTAGCAAAATTTGAATTAAATTAACTTAAATTAGTTATATTTCACTTTCATTTTTAGTTCAACTTTTCGGGATTGGATGAAGCTGATAAAATGGTAAAATAAAGATTGTTTATGAATTAATTTCTTCATTTGGTCTCTTTCAAGCTTTGTTTTCATAGGGACAAATATCGTAATCTTTATTAATTAATATTTGTTGGATATTCAACTGGGATCAAAAAATCAGTTATGCATAAATGCCATTAAAGTTAGTCTTGAAAAAAAATATGATAATGAAAAAAGGTCATGAATGTGAAAACACGAAGTGAAGCTTAAACTCTATGACACATTGAATTTCGGTTTAAGAGGGTTAAAAAGTGAGACAAAAAATCAACAGTTTAGTCACTGGTTAAGCTTATTTACAGACTAGGGAAAATACCCGTACAGTATTTCACGGAAATATTAGAGAACGTTTAAAAATGTGTGAACTTTGGTTGCTTCACGATAGCAGATGGGTCGCTGAAAAAATTGTTCACTTTCATTTTAAGATCAGAATATCCGTATCCGTATCCGTATTTTGTCCAGCCCGGTAGACCTAACCCAGACTTCTAAATAGTAATATGCTCCTAATGATAAAAAATTGCTCCAACACTGCTTTAAAAACACAAAAACCAATCACTTTACGTTATTAAGATAATTGACTTTTGTTATCATAATAAATTGTGCTAATTATATTCACTCAACCTTATCAAATTATGTTAAAAAACAATTAAAAACGCTCAAATCAAAACAGTCATTTTTATCTAACTATGATTTGTCGTTGCAAACCACAAGTAATAATTTAAACATGACATGACAAACGGACTGAGGTTGTCACACTCACTCAAACTACTTTCCAGCACAATGCGTGCTAAAATGCGTGACATTACTGAATAAGAAAATTTAATGGAGGGCTTAAAAAAGTGATGAGTGCAATTAAGGCTGAAGCCTGCATCGGGGCATTTTAGCGTGAGCGACTGACTAGTTTATCTAAAATGAACAACGCGATGTTGCTGAATAGAACCAAAACTTTAGAGATATTTAGATAATTCTGAAACTATTGCAAAATATAAGTCAATATGAAATGCCCCTTTTTTTCATAAAGATACTTATATTCTCTTTGATCCTAGAGTTCCTTAAAGTTTTAGGGGTCTCAGCCTCATTGTCCTTTAACCCTATTCAAACTGGGATAGGGGAGGGGGTATTTTCATCCCCCATATAATGGGCTTTTCCTAGATTACTTGAAAATTACGAAACCAATTAAATTGGAACTTTCAGACAAAATCTCATTTTACATGTTTTCCGAAAAAAGTTAAGTTATTTTACACGATATATAAAATTATGCTCAAAATGAGCTAACTAGGTGTAAAAATGTAAGTAAGTGATTTCGGTATAAATCGTCCTAAATTTGCTTTTGACCAGAGTAGCATTTTAACTTTAACTATCCCTAATTCAATTATATTTACATTGAAAATTTTTATGAAGATATCATTTTTCTGAAGTATGTGATAGCATTTTGTTCTTCTTTTACTATATTTGTACCAAAAAAGTTTTTATCATATTGAAAAATGAATGACGCAATTGAATGGGAGAATGGTAATATTTTTATGATGACATCATTTTTGGTCTTTTTTTTTCCTTGTATACATTTATCATAAAGGAGACCGTACCAACATATTGGCAAGAGTGTTGGGCAACAAAATTTTTCGTTTTATTAGTAACCGGCTATATTTTTAGTGTTTTACAAATTTTTTATCTCAAGTTTGTTTTATGTAGGAAGATCACTGTTATTCTGCCCCTGCATTTTTATTTTTAGCCTAATTTTGCGGGCACGAGCAGCAACTACGATGACTATCCTCCAACGTTCTCAAATCCCGAGGTACACTTTTTTTCCTTGAAAAGAAAAAAAATATCGATTGTGTTATGAGCCCCTCTCATTAACTTTGCTTGTAAATGGTATTTTTATTTCTAAAGTTTGTTTTGTGAAAGAACTATGCTTATTATTTTTTGCAATTGAGTCCAGTGTTATAGGTTACAAGAAGCGTCTTGTTATTGATGTTAAAAATTGGTACCATGGTGACCAGCTGATACTTTCTTTCCCCAGTATGAAAGACGTCTACCTTCGACAAGAATAGTTAGAACTTTCCCTTTATTTGAATCCATTACCCTTTGCAAGACTCAAGAATCCTTAAAGTCAGTAATTTCATCTTGCCATCTGATTATTTGTTCTTCTTTTGTATATAGGACAATACTCCGATATATTCCAAAAAATCACCCAAAATCGAAAGGAAATCTCATCTCTCATTGAAATATCGCCAAGAGGGAAATACATTATTTCAGAAGGCACGCGTTGATGGTTTGGCTCCTGTGATAAAGAAATCCAGGCTTGAAGAAGCGCTTTCGTGTTACGAAAAGGCTCTAAAAACGGCGAAAAGCGATTTAGATGCTCTGTCTTCAGCTGCCAAAAATTCAGCCAAAACGTGTCAGAATTTGATCCCCTTATTCGAAGAAGACGAACACAAAGTTAAAGAACTCCACATCAAAGTCATTTCATATTACAGTCAAGCATTGTATCACGGTGAGCAGAAAACAGCTGAATGGCGGGATGACATTGTTACTTTTTATGGAAAATTCTTTGAAGAGGCCATGGATAGATACCGTGGTTTACTTGCCACAGATAAAATAGGAATCTTTGAAGCTTTTGCACATGTAATGTTGAGTGACTTATACAAAGGAGATTTGTACATGGAGATAGCTAGCCTTCTGATTCACGAAGCCTTGAATGCTGTTGGTAAAAAGGATTTCAAAAGTAGTTTGAATCTTTTGAAACAGATGAATCGACCGATTGAAGAAATGAAAAGGCTAGGATGTTATAATGATCAATTATCTGAAAAAGCAAATGAGCTGGAAACGGATATGTTTTACAACATGGCAAGCACGGAATCATTTCAGGCTCTAAATTCAGGTAATCTAAAAGGTCTGAAAGATGTCTTTAAGACATCCAGAACGTTCAATGGAAGTTCATAGGACATTTTTAAGCAGCTTGCATGTTGATTTTCTTATCTTCAATTGTCTCCCGATAGGGTAGATTTGCCACCAGTATTCATTGCGTACGCTGTAAGTTTTTTCTGGAAGGTAGAATATCATTTTTTATAATAGAAGAATATTTCTTTGCCATGATTCAGGTGACACGTTACTAGAAAAGAATCTCAAAGAAGATGAACAATTGAACATGGATTTAATATACGTTGTCATCGACTTCTACAGAGAGGCAATGGTACTATCAAGGGGAATCGAGGTAATCTTTGAATAGACTTCAATACAGAATGATCATCCTAAACCGATTGGTGAAAATTTCTACCCTGTGTGATACTAGATAAGGTGCCTCCTAGTTTACTAGTCTATGTTTCTTTCAACCGGACGATTTTTTTTCCAAGTGGGGGAGTCGCACAACAGGGAAGGAGTGATCCGTACGGGAAAAATGTTTTTCGGTTCCGTACGGCAAATGCCGTGCTAGACTGGATTCTGATAAAAACTGTAAAAAGATACTTTCCGGTGTGTCTGCGAATGACCTTTTTACTTTTTTTCATTCATAAAGAAATAAAATTTGCAGGCTTTATAAATCTTTCTTATTTCACAAAGGTATCTAAGTAGGTGATTTTTCCATACTTGCCAGTTCATTTGGGAGACCATTTCACTTTCTGATAGAGCGAAAATAGAATGAATTCGTTTGAGTACCCCGTTCACCGTCTTTTAAAAAATTTGGCAGTAGCTTGAATTTGTGCTTTCTATTTGGTCGCGTACGTAGTTTTAACTTATTCGGGATTGTTCATCAGTCATACAAGTGGAGGTGTTTGAACACTTCAACCATATCAGACATCATTCGGCAAAACTCAAGAGACGACAGATCGAGTCTTCTTAGTCGCTCTTTTTAGAATTTCTTTGGGAGATTCCAAAAAACCATAAACTTGTTTCGTTGCACGTTTTTGAAGATTTTCTATCAGATTTACGTATCTTCGAAATTTTGATGACCAGACTGCTTGCGCATATTTTAGGTGAAGACGGATCCAGATAGATCAAACTTCATCTGATTAGGTCCTTCTAAAATGTGCTGTTCGAAGGAAAGATCACTGTCGTTGGTTATGCCTAAATACTTTTCCGAAAAGACATGTTTGAGCTCTTTACCATTAAGGCTGTATGGTTGAGCGTGTTTGGTGTCACAGAACCTGCCCACAGTTAAAACATAGCATTTGTCTGGATGGAATTTTAAAAGCCAATCTTCAGACTAGTTTTCTAGTGTAGTAAGGTCGTCTTGAAAATGACGAAATCATCTACAGAATCAACTCTTTTGACGATTTTGTTATCATTGGCAAATTAGAGACGTGGTACAAGAACACTGCCTTGAGGTATGCCACAAGTCACATGACTGATGTAAAATTTAACTCCATTTACTTTGACCAATTGCTGACAGTCTCTTAAAAATACTTTCACCTACTCCAAAGTTTTTCCTTTGATGCCATAACTTTCTTTTTAAGGAGCCTGGGGTATGGAACAGTATCAAAGGCCTTGGAGGAGTTAAAATAAATACAGTCAATAACATCTTAATCTGAAATCGTGTCACGGTAGAAGTCCAGGTAGTTCAATAATTGTGTAGTGGTAAATCTGTTGTTAATAAATCCATACTGATTGCTTTATAAAATGCCTTATCGAGTGTGTTGATCTCGTTTCTGAAGATGCTTTCCGTCATTTTACAGATAATTGATGTCAAACTAACAGTACAAAAATTACTGCAATTTATTTTTTTCCCTTTTTGAAGATAGGCGTTACATTAGCCACCTTCCAGTCTGTAGATAGACATATCCATTAACAAGTGTCTTTCTCATAACTATAGCCATAGGTTCCGTTTATTGTGAACTATCACTTTCAGCATCATTGGCTTACCTTATTGGGTCCAAAAGCTTTAGTTGGATGGTTAGATTTAGTCGCTTGATCTTTCTCAACGATTTTGGCAGTCAGTAATCTCGTTAGTGGTTCTTTTATTGAAAAATGGTATGTCTCCTTCAGGTTCATCTGTAAACACAGCGCAAAACAGATTTAGTAGAATGTTAGCTTTATCCTGGTCGAAATACTTCCGAGGTGATTCATCGTCAGTTGACTCTACGAGCGGTGCAACATTGGTTTTTGTTTTCAGATTTTGACGTACTTAAGACCAGAAAACTTTTTGATTTTTTTTGGACTGATCACATATATTGTACTCATTGTTTTCTTTTTCTCGTGTCATCATTTTCTTTACTTTGTTTCTGACTTTAATGTAGTTTGCCTGGTGTTTACGTCCATCTGGATTATTACGCGATTTCATCCACTTCCTGTGAACACGCTCCTTGTATTTGACAATCTTGCGGAGTTTTTCATCAATAGGACTATCCTCTTTGTTCTTCGATAATGACCAGTCTCTTTAGCAGGAAATTATAAATTCGCTAAAACGCAGGAAATTTTAAATTCATTAGATAGATATTTCAATTTCATCCTTTCTTAGGTTGAAGTAGAAGCGATTGCATTGAGCAGACTTGGAAAGCTGTACGATCAAGTGCTAAAAATGAATCATCGTGCAAAACAGTGTTTCAAAAAATGTTTAGAGCTTGCTATGTCATTGACACCTCGTGTACTGACATCTGAACGTATGTAATTTCTTTGTATTTCTTTCCTTATTTTTGATTAGACATATTTAGAATATATTAAATAACAAGCTTTTAAGTCATTTTGAATTGCTCTTACCTCATAATTGACCAAACAGTGAGGCCTGGAAGCAAGGTCGTCATCGGGTTTATAGCCTTTTTTATGGCCTACACTTAAACCTAAAGTGCACATTAAACTAGTTATCATGATCAATCACATCGGCCCTTTTTCCACCGGCCGAAACACTGACCTTGGTTATACCGTTCCTTATTCCACCGCTCCCATAATCTTTGATATAACACTCTATAGCAGACCACTTGCAGAATTTAAGGGGAAACAGTTAATTTTCCATTATTTTCTAATTAAAGCCCTTATTCTATAAAAAAGTTTATTATACTGTTTTGCTTTATAGATCAGGTATCAATATGAAAATTTTAGAGTACATAACGTGGTATTCTATAGAATTTTATACTATGTGAGTTACAGAATCATCAACGATTCATTCTGACTGTTAAGGCTATGATTTACTTTGAGGCATAAAAAATTTCTCTTTGCATCCACTAGCATGGCATCTTGATGCGACAAGAACACTTGAAAAATATCAAAGACAATCCGTTCGTGAACAAGATGCTGAACAAGAGAGATTGAGGAAACAATATAAAGAGGTAAAAAATAAGGCAAAATGGGCCTGTTGTTAAAGCCTCGCCTAATCAACGAGTGAATTGATCCTCTACCACTACTTGTTGGGAGATCGATTACTGAGATATAACATAACAACAACCGTCAGTTCCATTCCCATTTGCTGCATTATATATCGAGCGTTTTACCAATCTCGTGTATCATCCAATGTAGAATTATTCCTTCAGGGGTGACGCACATTTATTTAGGTAGATGCGGCGAGACACGCAAACCAAACTGTGCAGTGATTAAAACCAACGAGCATGTAAAAGATTTTAGTACATTTGGTGCCATTCGTACCTAGTGTCAGTTGTTCCTGTAATTTTTATTATATTATATTTTTTTTTATATTATATTATATATATTATTTATTATATATGGTAAGGCTTGATTTCCACTTACTTAGATACGGCTGGGTCGGACCGGATTTGATCGGGTTTTTGGTCCGCGCATGCGTAGATTGTATTCCTATTGTGAGGATTTTTCTGGATTGGCAGGATCGGATCACTTTTTAACCAATGAAAATGTGTGTATTGTCACGTGTGGCAGTAAAGTTTGTTTATGTCTACACCCCTGTATGGATAAGTGGAAATCAATTTTCAACCCGAGCGAACTGAACGCAAGATCCTATCTGTTCCAATCCAGTCTGATCCAACATACGAGTATGAGAAAATCGATGGGATACCAACATAGCAATAAAGCAACAATATGTTTATCAAAAATTATACAAACAATATATTTAGTCAAATATTTATCTTTAGGAGTTGAGTAAAGAATTCGAAGATTTGGCATCGGTTCAAATAAGATTCTCCAATAATTACGACGACCTGCTTATTCACATCTACGAAAACTATCCTGTGAAACGACAGACAGCCCGAAAACCGCCGACTAAAGAAGAACTGAAAACATTGAAACCATGCCAGTTGAAAAAGGTCTTCCAGAAAGCATTACTGGATTATCACCCAGACAAACAGGACGTCGATGAACATGGTCTAAAATGGAAAGTCCTGTGTGATGAGATTGCAAAAGTCTTGACAAACTCTCTTGAGCTCTTGGATTGTTGATGCAACGCACACATACCCACGCACACACGTACGTACGTCAGTAGTTGATGCTTTTTTTTTAATTCGTGTGCAGCAAGAAAAAAAACTTGAATAAATGCTGAGAAATTTTTTCTATCATTTACAATTATGAAATTGTCATTTAGTGATTATTTTGATTCTCCCCGATACGAGTTCATAATGACTGTGCATTAACACAAGGGTATTTCGTTTTTCACATTAGGCCTAGGTTACACGGTAGAATTAACAAATGAAAATGTCACTTGAAACTTTGTATGATATTAGATATTAGAAAGAGCTACCATTTTGAAAATCTGTCACGTGACAAGCGTGTATTTTGCAGACCAGAATATTTTGACGATGGGTCTGTAAGATACACGCTTGTCACGTGATATACTTCATAAAACGACTTATCTTAAGTCAATAGGATTTCTAGATCAAAAGTTATGGCAAATCTTCTAAAAACATAACATGAAATCTTCTAAAAACATAACATGAAAATTACTTTGATTCGTCTTACATAGTACTAAACTTAAAAATAGTATGGTTTTTTACTTTTTGATAAGCCGTTACTGAAATATTCATGAAAGATTTTTCCGAACTAGAATAACTTAACAACGGCACTTTAGAAAGAAACAAAACATACCATTTTTTGGTAGTACTAGGTAAGGCGAATCTATCAAAGTAAATTTCATGTAAAGCCAACCTAAAGTGCTGAAAAAAGGTAAAAATGACCATATTTTTCCCCGTAAAGCCTTATCAGCAACAAATAGTCCAAATTTGACAAATGATCCCATTTTTCTTATCTACTTATCTTCATGCTTTATCTTGTTGGATCTGTAAAAATATTCGAATTCAAACCTCCAGAATCTCGCTTTCAAAGTCTGTAAAATACACGCCCACAAGAAAATTCATGATGGAAAACATTTTTTTTTGAAACTTGAGTCAAATACTAACATTTTGGTAGGGTTAGAATTTGCACCCCGAATAGTCAGCCACTCTAGCTCCTGGACTGAAGTGGCATAAATTCCATCCGATTTTTCTGTGGAGGAGTGTTTTCTCTATTGAAATGGATGTACTCTTTAATTGTGATACACTCCTTCGCAGGGATGTTTGCTCAGGCCCTTACGGGGTCGCATAAACAATCTAGTAAGAATAATGGAAAGGGTCTGGACAATGAACATAAAGTGTCTTTTAAAAATATCTTAGGCCAAGAACGTGTTCCAGATAACTGTTTTATCGGTCAAACAGTGTCGGCCCTAAATGACAAAAGTTCGGGTGGTGACGAAGTTTGGCCCGACGAAATGGTTTTATGGTTATGAAGAAGCATAAGTGCGATACATAATTCGCATAATTTTTTATGTTAAATATTGATTTTAAGCCGACGAAAAAATTCGTCCTGCACTGTTTAGGCCGGTAAGGTATTAACGAAAATGGAAAGTAAATCCGAATCTGTCCCAGATTTCAAGAGAATATTTGAAACATTTGAAATAATGTTCTTTGTTCGTTTCTGGAGTTTCAAAGGTGATACTCTCTTATAACATAAAAAGCGTTAATTTGAATACTTCTAAAAATTGTCTCGTGAACTTTTGATCTATACTAATAAAATTTACAAACTTTTATCCACAAAATCTCTTAGTTAGTTATATTTATTATTTTACACACTTATAACTTGCTAAAAACTTGTGATATTCCAAGATTGTTTTGTAGAAAGTTAAAGAAATCAAGGTTACGTTACCACGATTAGTCTATAGTGAGGTTAAGCAAACCAAAATCTACGATGTACCGGCAGCCGAACTTAGACACTGATCGATTGTGCTGCTGAAAGTTGCTTGGCATGTTGATTTGCAGAACGGCTGCGCAACTATTTACGTTGTAGATTTTGTTTTGCTTAACCTCGCTTATATTCGGATAAAAGCTTAAAGAATAATATTCACGCCAATTCTAAAACATAACGCACATAAACTGCGAATCGGATCGTTTCTTCTATGACAAAAACATGTAACGATCGATATATTGTTGAAACTGCTACAGTCATTATCTTTTAATACTTCGTAGGCAGTTAAACAAAAGTGCACGTCACTTGGGACAGTATTAGCGACGTACGACGTTGCACAGCCGTTCTGGAAATTAGCATTTCAAGTAACTTTCAGCAGCACAATCGGTCAGTGTCTAAGTTCGGCTGCCGGTACGTCGTAGATTTTGGCTTGCGTAACCTCCCTAATGTCATAGAAAACGGCATGAAAACGAGGCGGGGCTTGATATTAAATAAACTCCGGAAAATATCTATTAAATCCACGTAGTGATATATCCAAGACAACCGTAGAATGGCACAAGGAGCAGGATACAACTTTAATAAAGAACTTTTTCCCTGTGAATACAGCTTTTCGAAAAATAGGAAAGATACACATTTTGCCTCGCTTTCATAATTAATGTGACAGATGGAATCAAGTATTTAAGTCTTCGGAAATAATTTTATAAAAGATTATTTTAGAATGTAATGTGAATTTACCCACACCTGGGCGATCCCACGACAAGTCTTTCTTTCGTACATTGAAAACGAGGCATTATCTGTATCTTTGATTGATTTATTTATTTATTTACGGAAAATAGTATCATTTTCCACTAGGAATATCACACAGAAGGGAAAATAACTATACAATAAATAAGAATCCTAAAACATTTAAAAATTGGCCGAAAAACATCATATACATATATAAATTATTTACTTAAAAACTAAAAATCTCACACAAGATAAAATGTATCAAACTCGCCTATAAATTTAAGCAATAGTTTGGGCGGAAACAATTCCAATAAAACTCAATAAAAATAAAGCGTTCGAATTAATCGAAAGTTTTCCTCGAATCGCAAAAAAAGTAAAAGAAGATCGTAAGATAAAGTAATTTCATAGGTACTGTATATTCGTTTTTTCGAAATCTGAAAACCTGCATTCAAGAGAAGAATAGAACATAGAAGAAAATTTTTCGGAAACAGCTGTGAGTATAAGAATTCCCCATTTTTTGGCTTAACTTTCAACTGAGCTACTCAAAAATCCCACATTATCAATTCTTCAAGCGAGTACTTTAAGTCAGTCACCCACCCTACTTTAATCAATTCTACGTCCCTTTTTTGGTTAATATTCGACCATTTCGTCTGCATTGAAGAGATCAGCCGCAATGGACGACAACATTTTTTTCGATAGATTTTCCATTCGTTTTGCAGCCTGTGTTGCACTGTTTATGGAGTCGTACAAGTTATCAGAGTCCTGAAAAAGAAAACAACAGAAATCAATCTTTTAGAAAAACCAATACCTCTGTTGCTTTATTGACAAAATATTTTGTTGGTGATGAAAATTCGACCGGACGATAGCTTTTATTCCGTAAGAAAATGTTAGAGAAATGTTTGCACAAGACGAAAATATTACCCGGTGTATAATGTTCTCTCAGAAATTTCAGAACATGTTTTTTTGCCCCCGCAGGGGGCTTCTCTTCCTTCGCGGTTAGGCGAATCGCAGCAAAAAAATGTTCATCATATTTTCAGACTACCAGGATGCCTTGCGCGTGTATGTCGCTGTGATGGATTGGAACTAACTTATTCTTTAA
>JAUBWS010077854.1:0-26706 GCA_032270445.1 Darlingtonia californica
TTGAAGTTTAATGCTTAATATTGTTTAAATTTCATATATAGTTATAGATACAGAATAAGATAAAACCATAGACCCCTACCAGCCTTTTACATCACTAAACATTGTAACAACATATAAGCGACATCTCAGAATTGAAAAGCGTTCTTTGCGTTCGTACAAAAGCAATATGTTATTTTCTGGAATGAATTACCAGGATATAGAAACTGTGATAATTTTTTTTTTTCTTTCTATATTTCTACTATTTTAGTTTAATTCAAAACTTATTTGAATTATTTAATTTAGTTTGATTATTTATAGATTAGCTAAAAAAAAAGAAAGCTAGAAAATGGTTGAAATATGTAACTATATAGAAATATAGAAATTTGAATGTTGTTTTGGGGAAATTACAGTTAATACATTTTTTGTAGCAGTCTATATCTGTGCATATTAAGGGATAACCCGCGACAGATCCCAGTAAGTTTAAGATGTGTTGTGTGCGTTTTTACCTCGAAGTTCGGTAAAGTACTCGAAAAAAATCTAAGACGTTTGGAAAAATGATTACAAAAATTTTGGTCAAAAATTCGAAAGAAATCAAAAAATCTCTTACTCTTTATTTTGAATACTCGGTTGAAACTTTAAGTGGAAGGTTTTTACATTTTGAATTAAGCCTTGATTTTTTTCAAATGTAAAGTTCATTTATGTCACTAATTATCTTTCACTACACCTTTCTTTGCCGATAAAAGGACTGTAATTAGACAACAAATATTTCTGCAACGAAACTTTCACAAGTTTCTTCGCCACCGTTTCCTGTGTATTTTATGCCTAAAACAAGGAAAGGGCCATGAAATATCCCTTGAAATATTTGAAATTTGAAAATTACCTTTTTTTAAAAAACCATTCCCTGAGGACGTAGTTCTGATACGTAAGGTTAGCGGGAAAGTTTCATAATTCGAGAGGGTTAACTTAAGCTCTTTCATTATGTATCATTTTTTCATCTTCATCTGATACTAAGAATTATTTCCTACCTAAATGATTTCCAACTCGTAATTTTAGCACCAATGGCAAATTGCTACTGTTAATATGCAAGTTATGAATATGCTAAGACGCGAAACGCTAATAATGAATAAGCTGTGTTTTTGGTTAGCTAGATAAGAATCCAATACCTCACATTTATGTAGATGTATATTCCAAAAAAGAGTGATTCTACGGTAGAAGCTCTTTGTTTCTAGGAATTGCCTTGCTCTATCGAAGGTTTATTCTTTTGGATAAAAACATTGGCATGTAGATCCCAAAATCTAACACTAGATTAACCCTTTGGTACAGGGCTTTTTCAGACTAAATCTAAAATGGTAAGCTGGGTCTAGCGCCTCGTCTTCCACAATTCCGCTCGGTTAGTTTTCACTGAAACTTTATTTTATGTTTTGATTTTCGACATTTATAGAGGCCGGTAACGTGTTAAACTACCCAACAGGTAAATTTCCTTGTAACAAAGCACAATTCAGACCGTTTGTCCTGACAACAAAGACTTGAAAGTTTCATAGTCTTTTTTGTCACAAATTTTTCCTTAAATCCTATGGCGTATTTCCTTCATCCTGTTTGCTCCGGCGTTTTCCTAAAGAGCTTTAGTAGGTGTTATGTAGAAAACTTTTTAAGTATTGTTGACATTGTGCCTATAGTAATGGAAAATTTTCGGGTCAACTTAGACCAAAAATTTGAAATTACAACTTTTTTTGGAAATTTTCAGAAATCGACATAGATGTTAAAGAGCATTAGAAACTTCAAACTAAAAAATTAAGAAATACTGACATCAGGAAAATTCTGATGACGTAATCAAATGTTTTCTTTTATTTTATCAGAAATATTTCAGACCATTTCTTTTGTCTGGAGATAAGGGTGCCAGAGGAGGAGCCCTGCCTGGATAGTGTCAAAGTGTTTCTTTCATTTTTCATTGTTCAATGTAAGAAAATCCTATGTCGTTCAGTTTAAAACCTTGATCTGACGGCAAACTCTTATTCAATTATTGCGAATGAATAATTCTTGACAGAGCCCTTAAGTAATTCCTGCGATCTTTTAATTACTTCATATAGTTTCCACAAAGATAATAGAAAAGGAAAATGCTTTTTTTAATAACAAGGCAAAATCATAAAAACTTCTAGGTGAAAACTTTTACATCATTCTTAAAAGATACATTTTCAATACGATTTATTGGCATGTCTATAGTGACTTCTTTTCTATAGTTTTCCTTCCTCACCCCATATGCTGGCAAAACGGATTCTTTTTTAAGGCTTCCCCAAAGTCCACTTCAATTATTTATCACAAATATGCTTCTTTTCCCTTGACATTTTCTCTATAAATATTTTTTTTCATGTAACTGTTATGTTTTAATTTTACAATTCCTTTTATATAGTTTTTTTGTAAAATGTAATTCTTTGTTGTACTTTCCGTGAAAGCTTTTTTTTATATCAAAAAATGACTGTCGCCTGTCAAGACTGAAAAGCGAGGCTCGTCTTTCTCAGTTTTCAGAAACTATTTTGTTGTCTTGCACAATGAAGGCGACTCTGGAACTAATGAATTATATATACTAATAAATATTTAAAATGTTCATGCAGTCTGAATTGTTATTGTAGCGCAAAGATTACGATTTAAAAATAAGTTGGGTAGGAAATAATTTGTCAAAATTGGTCAAAGATTTTTTTCACTGAAAATTGCCAGTTGGAAATTGTTTAGGGAAGAAATAATTTGTCATTGAAGAGAAAAGGCATTGGTTGAACTAATACAATCTTAAATGCTAAACAAATTATTTCGGTTAAAAATGATTTGTCAATCTTAGTTAAAGACATTTGTTGGATTTCCAATCTTTTTATTTTTCATATTTACTAAATATTTTATAGTAAATACACTCTAAATTTTCATCTTTGCTGAAAATCACAGGTTACAATTTTATAAGGGTACTGTAGGAAATAATTAATAAAGTTAGAAAAATTCATTTGTCAAATTTTTATGTTTCTATTTTTCATCTTCACTTAAAATCTATTTTATGTTACAAATACTTTGGATAGAAAAATGTTGTCAATATTAAAGGAAGGCAATTAGTTGGGTCAGACCTTTACATTTTACATATTCTTCTTTGCTAAAAATTACTTTTTGGATATTGTTTGAGAGGGAATGATTCGTCAATATAAGAAGAAAAATCTTGTTTTTCCTCTGAAAAAATTATACCTTAAAATTCTTTGGTCGAATATAACTTGTCATTGTTGAACAAAGGGATTGAGAAATCTTAAAGTTTGTGAATCAGTATCATCTTTTATATGACGAATAACGATCTCATACAAATATGACTTGCTAAACCGAAGTGCAAAACACTAAAAAAGTTGAAAACGAGAGATTCTTTTGATGTGTTATTATTTTGTCACTTTTTTGTCAATTCTTTTTGACATCAAAATAGAATTTGCTATCGATTAATATGTTCATATGCCATTTAGTAGTCGCTGAAACTTTCAAAACTAAACTTTTTTCAAGATCCAAGTTTTGTGATTTTTGTGAAACCAGCTAGAGAATTTGTTATTCTTTTTGGAATTTTGTTTTCTAATTGTACAAGATTTTTTTAGTAAATAACGCCGTCGGCTGAAGAAGAGCCCAAAAGTTTTGTTATTTCATTTAACATCAAGAAGGAGCCATAGAAATATTTCCACTAAATTACTAAACTACCAAATTTCCGAAATTAATTAAAAAAATGCTTTAATTCTAATAACTTGTATTTAAGTGTACACTTCGCCCATCATTTTGAAACTGGCTAAGCAAATTGTCTTTTGAAAACTTTTAAGGTCTTTATTGGATTCATGAAACCGTATCAAGTTGACATCATGAGTTATATTTTCTAATACATGGAAGCAGTTAAAGTAGTATTGCATTGCGATAGGTTTTAACAATTATGTAGTTTTTAGAGTGACTTAGTCATTTTGAAATAAAAACAAAAGTTATAACGTTAATACACCTATAAGATGGTGAAAGCATACGAGACGCCATTCCTGCTATGCATATAGTCTCGGAAACCAAGAATCTTTTTAGCAAAGGAGAGCTAATATGAATGTTACTATTTCATTAGGTTCTTCCAAGTGAATTGCCTGTTAAAGAAAGGGCCTAAAATGTAAATGTCTATTGTAAAACAAGTTATTTCATACAAAGTTCAGGTTTATTGGTAGACTCTGCTTGGAATCAGTGGTATCTTTTGTTCTTTTCTTTCACTTTCTTTGTATCGGTCATTTTTTTGATCACAATGTGTGGTAGCCATGACTTGTCTTGGTAACAAATTTAAAATGTGGGTAAAAACACAGTTAATGGCTGTTTCGTAACTGTACTTTTTGTATAATAAATAATCGATGGAATTACGAGTTATTGGTATCCCGTCAATTCCAAGTGACTATAATTCTTTGTTTTCATTGAATGGCCAATAAAGACATGATTTTGTAAGTAAGTAACGTGAGTCTTTGAGACAAAACAAAAATGAAGATTCGAAGCGCTGATATGATAAAACAAAAGGTCATAGGATTTTCTTGTTCCAGTCCGTACATTCACAGATGTTAAATGAGGATAGGGATTTCACATACGCTTGGAATAGAAGGTTCGTCGTATATAAAACCAGAAAGCAACAATTTAGAAAACAAGTCATTGCAGAAGGCAAGACACGGGCTTACTAAAAAAATCTACTTCACTCTTTACTCAATCTTCACTAAATGACGTTTTCAAGATAAAGTCTGTTTCAAAATATTGCAAGAAATGTCGGTTAATTTGTAGAAACTCAATCAATGGATTCGGATAACCGCGGTTCCCTTGAAAAGTTAGGATCACTGGCAATAAAATTTGAGGCAGACTTTAGATCATATTCAGCAGCCCTTGGCACCGTGAAGAGCCTCTGCAAAAAGATTTATATAGGGAAAGCAATAGAAGCAGAGTTGGAGAAATTCTTGTAGAGTAGACGATTAAAAAAAATGTTTATATTCATATCAATATTTCTATGTTGTATAATAATATAAGAATCCGATTTTGGATACATTGAGATTTTAAGTGAATAGAAATAAATAAATATAAGATTCATTATCTAAGTTTTGACTATGTGACTAGTTTTCAGGTGAACAGAATATAATAATTAGATATATATGTAGGATAGTCAAGCTACCATTGTCAAAAAATGGACCATTTTGGGGAAGAAAAATTGCAAAAGTACAACATGACATTCAAGAGTTTTGATCCTGATGGAAAAGGTTTTCTGAAACCGAAAATGATTCGACAGGCGTTGAAACATATTGGATTTAACCCAACTGAGAGTGAACTTGACGAACGTTTGATAGCTATTGACGAGAATGAAAATAACAAAATTGAATTTGAAGAATTTCTGGAATTAACAACACAATTAGAATCAAAGACGAAAGCTAAAAAAGAAGGTATCTACTTATATGAACTTTTCAATAAATAATAGCCTGTCTAGAGGCATAGTCATCGGTATGCAATAAACATTGCGTTCAAGAAAAGAAAAGATAAATACTAATTACAGGAGCTAGCCAAAAAAAACAAAAACGCTCTGGATCTTCTAATACCCCTTTCTCAATGCAGCGGTGCAGTGTCTACATAACAAACGTATTTTCATATGCTTAACAATACTATATGTTTCGGCTGTTGAGCTTTGAAGCCATTTTCTATTTATGCTCTAAAAAACCCAATAAAATTCGAAACACTTTATATTGATTTAAATATCGAAATTATTGTCCGTGTTACGTAAGAAGTTGTATCACTATGATTTCACTTGATGCTAATTAAGTAAATGATAATGTTTTGCTGTTCACATGTCCCGAAGTCTTGCGATTATGAATTACTCCAGTGTAGATCTCAGGCGAGTTATCAATTTTGCCTCTTTTAAGCATACTTTAACTATAGCTTAAAAGAAAGGCTCTATTTAGGAGATATTAGAGAGCACTGGGCCAAGGTTTAAATTTGAACCGTGGAACTAGAAATAAAATGCTTTGAATGGCTGGCTTTACAAACAAGATTTTAGATCTTACCAAAACCATTCACAAATACAGGGTATCTTCAAATTTTGTGTGTGCTGGCAATCTAGGTCTTCTAACATGCATGCAGGCGGTTTATCGAAATGAGAAAATTCCAAGTGATAACTAGTCTTGTTTATCTTATTTTATTAAGCTTTGAAATCTGGAAACGGGAGCTTGAATAGGTTATCACAATTCTTTGTTATGCATGAAAATAATGAGAATTATAAAAAAAAGAAACATGATGAAAAAGCGAGAAAAATACTACCGTGTACTTTTGATGCATTTAACATGAATATTTGGGAGGGGCTAAATCCTGAGAATTTATATATTCATTCACGATCTTAATATGAATATAGAATTGTCTACCATAACATTAAGATAGCGTTTTATGGACATTCAAACTTTATGAATCCCTTCTATTGATTCTAGTGATATATATAAATTACCGTAAAATGAAAACCTTTTAAAAGATAGAGCCTTTTTGAATTGAAATTACTAATCACACAAATTTTGATGGGAGGTTTTGGAAACGGGTGTTCTTGAGCATGCAATTCTAGAAATTATCGTACGGTAGTTGGAAATGATTCATTTCAGAAGGTGTGATTTTCTTCTCAGCAGATACTGAAAATATCTTTAGAAACGAAAGATTTATGTTTCATATAAGCAAAACGTTTTGAACAGTGACAAAGCTAGAATTATATGTGACGGTCTACGGGAAAAGGGGGCATAAAGCTATCTATAATTCACTTGTTTGCCTTTTGCATTTCTTTTAAAGTGACACACAAATTGCGTGTCGCTTAAATAAAAATGACCTCCTCCACAGACATGTTTTTCATGATTTTGCAAGTAGGTGGGTGACCATGCCCCCTTTTCCCATGGAACGTCACATATTCTATAGCTAAGTATGAAATTTATACGACAATATCAACAGTTAGACTTCTAAGGAAGCATATATGCGTCTAAATTGGACCAAAATAACACTATGTTTTTGGAAGCCCATAACTTCTGAACGGTAACAATAAAACAAACGATAAACCAAATAACAGAATCAGTCCAAACAACTTTTTTCAAAAAAGCGTAAAAATAGTATTTAACCACTTAGGTGCCGATGAAAAACATATTTGGGTGGGCGCGGCCCTATATCAGGACAAATTTCACCTAAACCAAAACATTTATGAATTTGAAACTTTTTGGCTTTTGAAATAAATCTATTTGAAACATTTTCTCAAAATTTCAGGTACCTTTTTTGGTTGCATAATTATGCTCAATTATTGAACCGAAGGTGAGAAATGTAAGCAAAGATAGGGTAAATTGACAAAATCTTAAAGCTTTTGATAGACAAAAGGTTATGACATAAAACTTTGACAGTTGTCTCATAATGATAAAAGAAAGATGTTGACGTCATCAATTTTGCTCGTGACGTCACATCTTCAAAATGGCGCGCCAAAATCGAAAAAATAATCTTGAGCGATTTTGGCGGCGCGCTGTAGCTAGTCAGGACTTGATAATTTTTTAAATCTGAAAATGTCGTCTATTCCAGAAGTTAAAGCCATTTTAAGAAGGTGTATGCATTTTCAATGTTTTAATTTACGTGATGACGTCATAGCAACTATAAATTTTTAAAGGTGGATTTTTCACTACTCTTATAGAGGACTGACTCCATACCAAATTTCAAGTTATTTGAGGAACTAGTCGTGCATGAATATCTAATGACATGTCAATTTTTTTACCACTGGCATTTAAATTTAATAGCACCACGAATAATGAAATAAAATCAAAATCCATGGGACAAATTGAAATTTTACCTTTTAAATTTTAAATCAAGGTAAGATTTTGGTTTTTTTGCAGCTAACTGAACTCATTAAGTAATTATGTCATCCCAAATTTGACAAAAATACCAAGAAACTCCTTACTACCTGTCTGCATCATTTATATCCTAATAGACAATAATAAGTGATTTAGCTTTTATACTGGTCTACCACCCTAAGCTACTTTCCTTGAAATATCACATTTTGCCGGGGCTCACAAGGATTATGGTCTATAGTGTCTCGTTTTATTGTTTCGTTCACGTGAGGACATAAATGTTGAAAAATGTGAACTTTTTTGATTCAATGTTAAGTTGTAAGTCGAAAAATTACTCCTGTACTTTTACTTTAACCAAATAATCACAATTCACTTATATAGGCTGATTGTAAGATATGATTCAGAATTCACGTTTTTCAAACTTGTAATTTCAATTTTTTTGGTTTTATTGTCTGAACTATTGCGAATACGATTTCATAACTAATACCTCCGGTGGATATTTAACTAGTAAAAGGTAATAAAAAAAACTGTAAGTTTAAATTAATATTCACTAAATAAAATATATGATGATATGTAAATATTGGCTGATCAGAATTTCGAAAACTAATCTCATGTTAACACCAAAATTATATTTGTACCATGGCAACAGAATAAACTTTTAAGAAGCGGTGCGAGTGGCTTCAGTGTTAGGAGTAGAAGAACATTTATTAGATAAAACTTCTTTTGCTATCTTGAAGACATCTTAATGCCTTATTGGTTGATTAATTTAAACAGTTGCATTTACAAGGCCGCACACACAAATTCTCAGTAATGCCAACAAATTCTACGAAGTCTGTAAGAACGCAGACTATGATTGCCATCTCTGTTGGAAATTTTTATTAGGAGTGTTTCAATACCCTGTCCGCTATGCGCTCTTAAAGTAAAAAAGACTCAGTTTGTTTCCTTTGTCAGGGGAATCGTAATTCTTTATTTTGTAGTTTCTTGGTGTGATTTTAATTTCTTTGATTTAATCCAAAAATACACATTCCCAAATTGCCATTTACGTGACAATCTAAATTTATATTCAAACCAATGTAAAAACGGCATCTAGGGAAAGGCGTATTAATCAAATGGCCACAAACCGTGACTTTGTAGATCTATATTTAGTAAATCATGTCCCGCGCATAACTGACTTGACTGAATGATAAAAGATTTCAAAAAAGATGAGAATAATAATCAAACTAAACTTCGATCAGAAACAGAAGAAATAAAATGAATCAAGATAAGGATCCGTTCCAGTCCACAAAACATCAGGCCGGATGTTTGCAAAGTACAAGGAAGAACATAATTCCGGTCCTTTTTATACAACATTACCAGCTAAAATAATATGTTGATAACTTTGCTGATTAGAAAGAGCCTAACTCCCGGCCAAATGTTTAAAATGTTCACCCGAACATCTTAATTACTGGGCCGGATGCTTAGATGTTCGGCCGAACTTTTAAAACATCCGGCCAAACATTCAAAATACTCGGTCGAATGTTTGAAACAAAAACACAAACTCATTTGTCTGAAACGGCCACGGTATATCAGCTTTCAAAATAAAAAGGCGTTGCTTGTAGTTTATGTTAGAAAGTGTTCCACTATGACAACAAAATGTAGAACTTGATTGTACAAAAGCCAGTATGAAAAACCAGACTTTCGCACATGTTCAGTGAGCTATCACACCGCAAGCTACTAGGCTTGTGCAAGTCTTCTAAACAACCCACATAAACGAACAAATTCTTGTTTGTAGGTTAAACACAAACTGTGAACAAACGGCCCTTGTAAAAATTATATTATAACCCAGTGTCTTCAACTCAGAATCCAGTTAACTTTGAATTCCTTTGGGGCCGATTATAGAGACTATGTATCTACATAAGGTAAGATATTTCTTACCTGCTGCAATTTCCAGATCCAAACGTAATCAAAAAGTTTTAATATTAAAATAATTTAACAACACTATCTCAATTATATATAGAAACGTAAAACATTTTATTTTTGACGTATAATTCAATTCGCACAATATCGCAAAGTTTGTAGAAACAGCTATTTGAAATTATAATATTTACTAGCGAGAATCAGTAAAGTAAATAAATGTGCTAATCAATTTTCTCTAGTTATCATGATGTTTAGATATCTGTTTCTCAACCACATTCATTTATTTTTACTATTCAGCTATTTTTGGCATTATATAGAGTTAAATCCAAGAAAAGATAAAAGATAAAATTTCTATCTCAACCAAACGCAACCTCTATCACAGGGCCTTTTTTATATCACTCGCGCTGCTTGCTGGGATTGGCTCTCATGGAAGAGACCCTGATCCAGGCTGATAGACTGGCTCTTCTTACTGGACGAATTTATTCACATTGTTACGCAATTTTACTCAAATTCTTCAGTGTTTTGTTTTGGTGTAAAATCTCACGAGAATAATAAAATATGTTGAGAAAGAAAGTGCATGAAAATACAGTGATCGCATAAAGGTTCTTGGTGATTTTGATCATCCGGGACCAGGGTCTCTTCCACGAGCGCCGATCCAAGCTAGCTTTGCAAGCGGTATCAAAAAAAGCAAGAGAAACGCAAAGGATTTCTATCATCAGCATTGAATAACGCAAATTGGTTTTCACCGGGAAGGTAATAAACCGATAGAAAAGTTCCTGTAGTGGTCAGCATCATGTTATTTGACTGAGTTTAGTGGGTTTTCTACTGGGAAAACCAACGTTCAGCCAATTTTGAGCATTTTCCCCACTGGAGTCTTTTCTCCGGGGTAAAAGTCATCGGGAGGATCCTCACGCAAAACTGATAAAGTATATAGAGTATCATAGCGGTCGTAACAGACAAGGATCCGTATAAAAGGAAATTTATAGTGTACAGTATGACGGGCGAAAATTCTATTATGAAAAACCGTATGTGATGCAAAGAATGTTTGGAATAGAATTTGGTCTCACAAAAGGCCTGAATGACAGGCGCTTTGAAGGGTTAAAAATGAAGAGTGTCTATACTACCATGTTTACAATTACTATCATGTTAACAATTGTAAGATAAAGTAGATAGCCTAAAAACTAGACTGCAATACTCCTTTTCAGAAAAAAGGACGTTTTTATAGTTGACATGACAGAAGTGATCAAGTTTTTTTGGAAATAGTTGTTGTTTTCTTTTAAATATAAAATATATTTATTCTAATTTATTCAAACTTTTGCGTTCCCATGAGACTTTCAGCTAAATATAACCTTCTTTCATACAGTCTGTCTCAAAAAATTTTAATTATTGATTTTTTTTTGGAGCGCGTATTGTTTTTCTAGACATGAATTTTATATCGCTAGAAAGCTCATTTTAAAAGCTTTCCATTGATATATTTTTGTCTTCAAAAAAAGAACTAGCAGAAGAGAAATTCAAAAACATTTCCGAAAAACTCATTAACAGTTTTGCAATGAGCTTTCTAGCAATGTAAAATTCATGTCTATAAAAACAATTTGCGCTCCAAAACATCAATAATTCAACTTGTTTCCAATTTTTTGGGGGCACTAATATGGTTTTGACTACGGGATGTGCGGCGCTTAAGGGTATGTATTTCGGTGTTGGAAAAATGCACTGTAAGGGAATGTTTTTAAGAGTTATTCCTCTGCACTGTAAGGGTCCAATTTCAGACAGCAAATTTTGGGCCGCACATACGGTCGTTTTGAGGAGGAGTGCCCCATCCGGGGTTTTAGTACATTTTTTCAAGCAATTTTTCTCATCACTTTCCTTATTTTTGCTCACGTTTGCTTTGTGTCTCAATATGATTAATGATAGAAAGAAGGCTTGCTCCTACCAGTGCTTGCACCTAAAGTGTCGGGTCGGAATTTTGTGAAATTGTCGGAATATAATAAAACGTTGAATAAATAAAGTCTTTGTCTAGTTATCAAATAATAATCGATACACTTTGACTAATTTCAATTATCTTTCCGTAACTTACAACCGTTCCAGATCTGTGAAAGAAAGCCGGCATTATTAGAAATAAGATAGAGTTAAGTTATCGTTAAATCTGATAGAGGGATTGTACCATATTTTTTTATGAGAAGCTATACCGCTATCTATGTTCTAGAAGCTATAGAAAAACCATATATTTATTGATAAACAAGTTCAGGTTCAAAATCTGTCTCCCAAACATCCACAACCATCCGCCACCATAAGTGAGTCTTGTATAAAGCCTAAAAACAGGTTACACCAAGTTGGATTTGTGCCGTATTATCCTGTATTCAGTAGCTCAGCAGCGGAACATAGGCTTTATACAACTTGGTTTGAGCTCCAAGCAATCGAAATCTAAACTATTGTTTGTTGTGCTTGAGAACAGACTTATGTGGTTGATGTTAGCAGCAAAAACTGGAATTTATTTTTTGAATATCTCCTCATTGTTTTGAAAACGGTTTTCAGCGAAATTCATATTTTAATTAAGATTGTGGTATCCACTTTTATTTAAGGATTGTGGTATTCCCTTTTATTTAAGGATTGTGGTATGCCCTTTTATTTAAGGATTCTGGTATCCCCTTTTATTTAAGGATTGTGGTATGTCCTTTTATTTAAGGATTGTGGTATCCCCTTTTATTTAAGGATTGTGGTACGCCCTTTTATTTAAGGATTGTGGTATGCCAATTTATTTAAGGATTGTGGTATCCCCTTTTATTTAAGGATTGTGGTACGCCCTTTTATTTAAGGATTGTGGTATCCACTTTTATTTAAGGATTGTGGTATGCCCTTTTATTTAAGGATTGTGGTATGCCCTTTTATTTAAGGATTGTGGTATGCCCTTTTATTTAAGGATTGTGGTATCCCCTTTTATTTAAGGATTGTGGTATCCACTTTTATTTAAGGATTGTGGTATCCACTTTTATTTAAGGATTGTGCTATCCACTTTTATTTAAGGATTGTGGTATCCACTTTTATTTAAGGATTGTAGTATGCCCATTTATTTAAGGATTGTGGTATCCACTTTTATTTAAGGATTGTGGTATGCCCTTTTATTTAAGGATTGTGGTATGCCGATTTATTTAAGGATTGTGGTATCCCCTTTTATTTAAGGATTGTGGTATCCCCTTTTATTTAAGGATTGTGGTATCCACTTTTCTTTAAGGATTGTGGTATCCACTTTTATTTAAGGATTGTGGTATGCCCTTTTATTTAAGGATTGTGGTATCCACTCTTATTTAAGGATTGTGCTATCCACTTTTATTTAAGGATTTGATTTGCTTGAAACTATATATAGAAGTGAACTGCGAAATAGTGTGGTTTTGCTAAAGGACTATCAGGATATGGCAAACGATTATGGAATTTGGTAATGACTATGTGAAAAGAAACAACTTTGCAAGTTTCTTTTCCAGCTGAGGTTGATATTAAGGAAACTATTGAGAGATATCTGTTTGGTAAAAAATTTGTATATCTTTTCTTCTTGAAAAATTGATCTATATAACTGTTTCAAAATGTTTTGTAATGAAACGCTATTTAGTCTTTTCGCAGGTAAATGAGCTTTTTTTTAAATAAACCTTGGTAAATTTTTTGTTTGTTAAGAACTGTATCACTGCTGTTTGCTACACTTTTCGATTAGCGTTGTAAACACCGACTCTTGATTGAAAATTTTTACCAACAATATCTTCTCGAACATTATATATATGTATCAGTCTATCGTTATTCAAGATAGCTGTAGCTTCTCTCTCTCTGGATTAAATAAATCAAGATATGGTTTACCTGACAGATGACCAAGTCAAAGAATTTCGTAACTGTTTTCATCTCTTTGCAAAAAAGAGGGACTACATAAAAAGGTCAAAGTTGAGAGAATGTACCTTGTGCTTAGGGTTGAACCCAACTGATTCGATGTTACAAAATCTGGAATGGACGCTTGATGAGAGAGACACTGGAAAACTTTATTTTGAAGAGTTCCTTGAGCTAGTGAAACATTTACTTGGTGATCTAGATGAAATCAAACAGGGTAAGAGGCTGGAGGGCATTGCATGTATCAACAGCTTTTTTAAACATTAAAATTGTTTCTCCCTTGCTTAATTCTACAATAGACTTTGAATAAGACGTTAAAGTGTAATTATAAGGTACAGTCTGTGCTCGTTAAGTGGGGCCCGGATAAGCTAGAATTATTTTCTTGGTCCCATTAAGTGAAAACTTCGCTTAAGTGGGACTTTATAAGACGTTTCCCAGTACTGACCACTTTAGCAAAATTGAAATTCAATGACTTTTGATTGAAGAGTGTCTTCATTCTCTAAATCTTAACATTTAAAGTTTAAGCACTACTGTTTTTCTAACTTTGCTCGATTGTTTCACAGCAAATTTTTAAATATGTACATACAAGTAAGTAAGTAAGTAAGTAAGTAGGTCGGGGAGGCCTAGTGTCGGTATCAGCCATACAACGAGGGAGTCTATCCCCTTTTCGATTGCGCTAGACCAGGGAGATATATTGCTGAGGTGGAGCGCCACACCTGCCGTCAGCTCCCAGTGACCTACCGCACAGATCAGAGTTCCTTCACTGTACTACTCATGCGTTGAGTGGACGAGGGTCGGGCTCGAACCAAGAACCTTTCGTTTCCAAGGTGAGCGCTCTACCGACTGAGCTATTCGACCCATATGTACATACAAAATAGGTTTTAAGTTCCTGAAAATCTCTCGTTTAGTGGGACTATTTACTCAACTATTCAAAGTCCTACTTCTAAGGAGATTCGCTTAACTGGGACAATAGTTAAGTGGGACTTATCGAAAGTATACTAAAATTAGACAAGGTAGAAAACACAATTTAGCCTCTTAGTGCCGTGTCGAGTGGACATGAGTGAACGTTTTACCGTCTGCAATTCATACAACAGGGAGGGGATTCTGGCAGACTACGTCTAACCTTCATCAAAATTGGTAAATATTCTGGCAATCATAGGTAAGTACAGTTGATGCAAAGGTGACATATCATTTTCTTGCAATTTTCTAGTTTCCGCTAGAAATTACACCAGTCTTTGAAAAGGACCTGGACTAGGTAACAGTAGCAGCAAAGTTTAGCTCTCTAATAATAATTCTTGGATAAATTTTGCGTTGCATTACTTTTTGCAAGAATTGTTAACGCTTTGGCTGGTGTGTTGAAGAAAAATATTATCAAAAAGTTTATTGAATATCAATTAATGGCTATGGTAAATACAAAAAATGAAAGATTTCAATATCGGGTTATACTGAAATCAGCCACGTTGATTGCAAGAAAGGTTACCAATTTTGACTTTTTCCGGATTCTTGGGTCACAAACAGCTGTTGTTTTTTTGCATGCGAGCAAGCTTGTTTGTTGGATTCCTAATGTAATTTTTAGGCTATTAATTTGTGAAACAGTTGAAATTTGTTTAAGAAGTCTTCTTATATCCTTACTCTCTTAGTAATCTTTCTCAACATATAGAGGTCAAAGACCTTGGACTTTTTCACATGTTTTTTGACTCAAAGTTATAAATTCCACTTCTCCGACGACAAACGTGACTCATGCAAATTGATATACAACTTTTGAGCTTTTTCTCACACCTTGACGTTGTTAAGTGTAGTTCCCATGTAAACCTGAAACGTCACGACATCGACCTTAGAAAACGTTGATACGAAACTTAAATAAAGTTTTATGTTGAACGAATGAAGTGACACGTTATTCATTTTATGAGACAAAAATCAAAGCTTTTTATTATTTAGCAAGTGCGATAGACGAGACATTTATCATTGAAATTCACATTTCAACATTTATTTGATATATTTAATATCATTCATACTTTTCAACTCGATTGTGTCAAATCATGCATACATCAAAGATTAAATTAAACCTTTTCAGTTCACATCATTTGGGAACTATCTAGTAAAAAATAGTTTATATACGTAAATATTTTACTGTGTTGCTGTTGTGAACTCTTTATTTTGATCAATTACTCAGAGCGAGAGATTTTATTTATCAATAATAACAACACATATAAGGCAATATGTGCGCTGACAGAACGATAGAGTTGACAAAAGACCAAATTAGAGATTACTACGATTGTTTTCGAATGTTTGACAAGGGCAAAGGTGTCATTAAAGTAGAAAACCTACGAGATATTTTAAAAACAATTGGTTTTAATCCAACAGATAAGTTTCTCGAGCAGACATCAATCAAAGTTGATTTAGACGGGAATGGGAAATTAGACTTTGATGAATTTCTGACCCTTACAGCCGAGCTGACGTCACTAGAGCAACAATTAAAAGAAGGTGATTTGTTTCTTATTAAATTTCCTTTGATTCGTTTGACAATGATCAACTTAGTATTAATTGTCGGCATTTTCATTTCTGTAGCGAGAATTCCCGAATTAATTTTTATGCTGAAAACATTTTTTAGAAGATTATTTAGTGATTTGTTATGTTATTTGCAGACTTCACACAAGGAGTTGATAGCTCGGTTGGTAAGACGCCGGCCTCGTAATGCGTTGGGTAATAGATGTTGAGGGTTCAGATTCCACACGCGGCTGCTGTTATCAACTTTCACGTCGGTTTTAATATCGAACGCAAGGGTTGTTACCCCTAGGGTAATAGCGCTTGCGTTTGAAAAAAACCTACAACATGAATCAGCCATGCAGTTACGGAATCGTTGGGCCTTGAAATTTGGGGTATATACTTTTTAGTGCAGGCCCACATCAGCATAATGCTGCAATTAGAGCTTCGGTTCACAACGGCCTGTGTAATACACACACACACACACACATACGCTTATGCGTTCCGAGGTATGCGAAATTGAATTATCTACATAAAGGTTAGTGCTGTTTAGCGTACTTACGTATACATCAAATTTTACATATTAGAGACTTTAAAGATTGGCAGCAGGGACGTTTAGGCAAACGATGAGATTTTACCACGCTTTTTACTCCTACAGTAATGTGTTACCCGCATTGTTTTCAACTTCAGTTAGGGTCCAAGACGGCGTCCCCTGGGCCCATAGACAAAAGTTTAAAAATTCTAAACCAAATAAAATATATAAAACAGCACTAAAAGATGAGACATCACACCTTTCACTCCTTCGTTAGAGCTTTTCTCGAAGATTTTAGGGTACAAGAGCAGGGCCTAAAAATTTCCAGCCATATATAAAAATTCATGTTTTCTTTACAGTGTACCATTGTTTTATTTCAGGCTCCAAGACATATACAGGGTCCAAAAAAAAGAAATTAAAAAAAAAACAAATTAATTACTCGAAACTATAACTGTGCCCATTTTATAATTTCCGACCATTCTTGACTTTTGAAAACTACCCAAAGTTTGTAGGACGAACGGACGGACGGATAGACAGACAGATATATACATTTTTCACCAGATGTCCATAGATTTTAAGAGATTCGGTAATACGCAGATAGCGACTTTTTCTTTACGTCAGATCATAAAAAATACAAGATTTTTTATCTATTTTTTACTTTTCCTAATTTTCATTTTCTTTCCTTTTAAAAATGTTTCTTACTTCTTACTCCCACGCTTCTAAAACTTCATTTGTCACTCTTTATCGGCTCATTCACTGAAAAATAAATGAAGAACACGCCAAAGTAGTTAGCGAAAACAAGTCCCCCCACTTTTTACACAAAATCCTATGTTCCAAATTACGTTACACTAAAAATGAAAAGAAAAAACGCTGTGCAAAATTACTTGCTAGTATTTCCTTCATACGGAAGTATTTTATGAACAATTCCGGTTTTAGAAGTTCGGTTTTCCTCAGTCATTCTCATTACAACCTCTTTTGATACAAAAAATTGTTCACTGTGTCTGAAATCGAAAACTAAATCAACCGCCTTCTTTGCTTCCTTCAAGAATAATTTCAATTAAATTATGCTCGTGTTTTCAATTTAAAACTCTTCGGACAATGAAACAACCATTATATTTGGACTCGAATGAGTAGACTCACGCGCAGTACCCCGGATAACTCGAACACTAAATCGAACGATTTGCAATTTCTCTTGGTTTTTCTTTATCATTTTACGGACTTACTGAGAACTCTACTTAACTCGGACATTCGCTGAGTCGGACACTTTTACATTCCTTTTGAGGGTCCGAGTTAACGGGAGTTTACTGTATTGTTAAGGAGAAGCGATGTTTACAAAATTAGTTGAATCTGCTAGAAATAAATCAAGAAGGACAAAATCTTTTGAAATTTCAACTTTAAATTTTTTCAGGGAAATAAAATAGTTTATAAAATTGACTAGAATCTCTAAAAAAGAATAAATCAAGAATGTGAAAAAATAAAGGAAACTTCATGCGAGATATTGTTTTTATACTTTTAGCTCGAGATTCGTTCAACGCGTTTGATTTCCTAGAAGAAGGATATGTAGCAGCAAATGATTTGAAAGAAGCTTTGTTTTATATCATGGAGAAAGCATCTGAAGAGGACAAACAAAATATTGTAAAACACTTTAAGTAAGTTTTGTTGTACTTATTGATCTTGGTGGTCGTAATTCGTCACATGGGAAAAGGCGCCCTAGAAAAACTAAATCCTGGGGATCTGGCCCTTTTAAATATAAACCCCATTTTCCTCGTCATATTTTGAATATAAACCTCATTTTCCTCGTCATATTTTATTAAGCCATCTTACTGTGTTTTCAATTGAAAGCCGATAAAAAGTCTATACAGATTAATAAAAGGTAAAATTAATTAAAATTAAATTATCTAAATTTCATATCTATCATATCATATTTCATATTCTACCGGGTGTCCCAAAAGAATGTAGTCAATCCTTTGTTTTAACATGCGGTGCTTTTGATCAATTCTCGTCAAATTTTCTGCAATCGATAACATTTTTTTGAGACATCTGTGGTTATACTATTTCTGACATAATATCCTTGAGATTCGATATGGATACGTAAAGCAAGCATAACTCGGATAACTCGAACGCTAAATCGGACAGATTTGCAGTCCCTCTTGGTTTTTCTTTATCACTTTACGGACTTACAGGGAACTCCGCTTAACTTTGACATGTGCAAGATCTGTTGATTTGAAACAGTAATCATTACAGCAGTAAACTAGCAGTCAAACGTACTTTCCTTATAGCAGTAACAGCAATCTTTCAATATTTTAGGCTGGAGAAGAATAGGAAGATCGGATTTGAAGAATTCAAGGAGATGATCATTATGAAAAAATAAAACCTGCAAGCCGGACCTATACACCTTTCCAGATATTAATATTTAGCTTGTTGTGACTGCAAGCGCAGATCTGGGGGGTGTAGCACTAGTCCAGAGGTTGAGTGTAAGGGAAATCAAAAGCTTATACCTATTGCAATTGCGTAGTACATAATGACAGTTTGGCAACCTTTCACTCTCTAATTTTGCTACAACCCAAGGTTCTGTCTTTGCAACAATCTCCCAAATTTATATCATAATTATCTCTTCTTTATATTTCTATGCTCGGTTGTTATTACTTGGTTTAGTTGGTTTTAGAAAACGAGGTGGCGTACTAAAACCTCATAAAAAGATGTTTATTCCCTGCTATTGTTGGAGTAAATTCTAAATTAGTGAAAATTAAAATAATCAACAGATAGTCAATTGATGCTTTTAACAAATAAAACAGTGAAGTGAAAAAGTAAGTTTACTTGATATTCCAAACCACCTCTGTAAACTTTTTCGTAATAGCATTTATTGACAGGGAGAGATAATTAGAATTTAAAAAATTGTACATATAATAATAATTGTATAGTTTACAAGAAACGATGTTAAATATATCACTGTTGTACATACATTGTATATAGCAAACGATTTGTCTTTCTTTGTTTCAAACACACACAACCGTGGGGCATAACTCCAGATGGGCCCTTGTAATTTAGTATGAAGGTAGTTCTCAATAAGACAATTGAAATATCATGCTGCAAAACTATGACTGCTATGGGTACCTGATATTATCATGACAAATCTCTCGACTTTTGAATAGGGTGCTTTTATCTTCTGAAAGAAAATGTTTAATTCTGTTTCGAATTTGTACGTAAATTAAAGAACCCTTGTTGATATGCTACCAGACTTTACAATATACTACCTTGATTTAATATTATTGTTACTCGTTCCGTACTTGAAATATTGAACCTCAGCCCGCGCGGTCTGTACGGTTGCCTACGGTCAAATATTTCAACGTACGACCTCAAAAACAGTTAATATTGTATTAATATTTTGTCAGTATATGGATTCTTTTTATTTAGAAGCAGAGGCAGATTAGCTTAAATTTTGGTACATGGTTTTTAGATATAAGTGAATCCATTGAAGAGATATAAAGAAAATACTTTTATTTCATTTTTAAGGGTGTCAGTTAATCTTTAAAAACAAAACAATTGCTTAATCTTTACTTAATGTTGAGTTCAAGTAAGTTTGAAATTAAACATAGGTTGCTTTTATTGATAAAAAATGATGGACTTTGCTTTTGGAACCGGCTGGTTCGAAACGCAGGTCTAGGTTACAGGTTACAGGTTACAGGATTACAGGTTATAGGTTGAAATATTTTAAGCTGAATTTTAAACTGAAAATAATATCAGTGGATAGAGCATGATATTACAATTACTATGATATAAAAATCACATTCAATAAGTTTTTGACTTTTTTCATTAATCGTTAAAAACGATCAAGTCATATTTTTTACAAACGACATTCAAAACGATCAAACTACAGACCTGATAAAAGATTTCGCAGACCACGTGCATGTGCGTATCTTGTTTATCGAAAAAGGCAGGTGCGTTTCACCACATGCGTTTTACACTTGTTTGCGGGATAAAGAATTTTCTTATTTGAAATAATTATGGAATGTGTGAAAATGACAATAATGAAAGGAAAAAATAAAAAACAGTATATGAAAGATTTTTTACGTACACGTTGGATGGAGGACATTGAAGACAGTGTAGCTTAGCTTAAGATTTTTGATCACGTTTTTTATAAGAACATCGATTACAAGCCAAAGGGAATATACGATACAATATATTGCGTATGTTTAGAGAACTATCAATGATATGTTAGAACAAACAAAGCCTTATCACGCGCAACATAAAAGAGTTGTAGTTCCAATCACCATTATTTACATTCTTAAATAATATTTCTAGCGAGTCAGTCTGTTTTTCTGTTCGAGAAAATAATCTGGTCTGGCTTATATCCAACCTGTAACCTGTAACATGATCCTGTAACCTGCGTTTCGAACCAGCCGTTTTGGAACCTTAGATACAACTTTAAAATATCAAGACAAAAAAATTCCATTTATTGAAAAAGTAAATATTGCGTCCAAAAGGAAACTTTTTTTGCGGCGCACCCGGTACGTGTTCTTCTTACTAAGGTGTATAGATGTATGTATATAGGTATAGGAGATCCTGCATTATTGATAAATTAAGAAAAGTCAGTAGAAACCCAGTAGCTGATTTAGAAGTATGTTGCGTTGTTATGTTGAGGTAAAAGTCATTATGTATTATTTTGATGCAAGGGAAATTACCTTTTGATCAGTGGCATAGCCAGAGGTAGGTCGGGCTTTCAGAAGGAGAGACAAATGCCATTAAATTCATTAAAAATGTCATTATGTTGTCAGTTGTTGTTAAAGAAAATTACGCTTTAATGACTTTAACACCTCTTCTCCTTGCTTGCACGACCTACCCTAGATACGCTACTGTTGATGATATTTAACGTCTTCCTAAGGCTCTTCCGACATACTTCTCGATCCACCACTGTAAATCAGATAGAAAAGAAGAATTTGTGTTTCAATAACTACTCTTCTTTATATTCATTACTCTTTCTTTGAAGGTTTGCAATAAATTTCTATCTTTTAAATCAATCAAAAGCGTAAGAGCTTGTAGAATTGACTGTAAATGTATGTTTGACGAGAAAATATTACGGCACGTCTGACTAGTTACGTAGTAGTGAGCGCGTTGTTCAAAACCAGGGCGCACCCTGAGCGCGTAAGGTTTTTGCTCAATTTTTAGGTTTACACAAACTTCTATAACTGAAAAAGTAAAAGAGATTTAGACCTCAAACAAAGTTTATTTGAAAGATCAATTATTCTGTTTTCATAAAATATAAACAAATTTAGCATAATGTTCTTGTTTGTCAGTCAGTAACATGTCAAACTTTGGTTCAAAAATCTACGAAAAAACAAATATCACTTTTTGACATGTCGTAAAGAAATATTGATAAAAACTTCAAATTGTCTTTTAAAGCTGAAAAATAGCTAAAACAGATTCATAAGGGCCCAAGCTTTCTAAACAGTATAAACATGCATAGCAAATCAACCGAAAATATGTAAACTAACCACTTGCCATACAACGCAAGAGAGATCCAACATTGTCTTCTTGGACACCTTTTTTACTAATATTCTAGCACTAGTTTCAGCTTCTCAAAGCTAGCGCATGAACCCCAATATGGGGATAATCGGGTATCATTTTTCACCTAGAGTCCAAAAATTAGGGTAAGGAAGGCGCCTAAAATGAACCGTTGTTCATGAAGTGGAAGTTTTTAAGACTTATATCGAAGAACGCACATGTGCGTGTTTCGGAAATACCGTGAACGAACATGTGCGTGTTTCGGGCTCAAAGGGCTAAGATGGCGTTTGAATGAGAAACCTTCTCAATGAACAATTCATCAAAACGACGTTTTCTGTACCACCAAAGAACGATGAAACTATGTAAACACCTGCAAAAATGTTTCTCTGGCTGTCGCCTATTGATGATGGTGGTAGCAGCCTTTCATCTTGGTATGATAATAAATTTGTGAGGTTTTTTTATCCTTTCCCGGGCAAGTCTTGGCCAAGTTGTACTTGTGATTAAGTTTGTTTGTTACGTATTGTAGAAGATTTTTCAAATTTCTTTAATTTGATCAATGTCAATTTTCGTCATTATTTTATTCCTTGTTGATCCCAGTAAGCAACAGTGATTTTCATGATTTACCTAATTCGCATAGTTCAGCTTTTTTAGTAACCCCTGGTGGTAGATAATTTGGTTTATTCGTATGAGGGACTAAAGGCTATCACTAAATTTAATAAAAAAAAACTTTACTTTTGAATAATTTAATTTAAGTAATTGCAGGTTTCCTTTTAAACTTGCTTGATTAAGTCTGATATGACTAGTTCAAAATCCAAAATTTTCACAAACCTGAAAATCACATAAATATTATTTTTAATGTTTTTAAATCTGCAACATGCGCACCAGTAATAAACATGGAAAGACAATTCTGTACTTCCGTACGAAATATGAAAAATAATTTGGATGTACCTTCTTTTGTCCTATCAAGTTGATATAAGTTTTTTCTATTAAGTAACTCGTCAAATATTCATGAAATACTCTAAGGTCCCGAATAGAATCAGGGGAACGGGTGGGGTTCTAATAAGTAGGGGGGGGGGGGGGGGGAAGGGATAAGAAATTTGGGTAAAATAAAAAAAATCAGAAAACTGTAAAAATGGTACTTTGATACTTTAATGCTTCGTTTGACTTAGAAACATGCCGTTAACATATCCAAACTTTTTTTAAGCGAAAATATGATCAAGGAAAATGAAGAAGGGAAATTTCAATGTTTACCTTCATAAACAATGAATAAACATTCCAATTTTTGTAAATATGTAACTCAACAGTATCAATAAATATTAGTGTCAATTGAAAATCATTGCGTGATGAAAAGCAATAAGAGGAAGAAGGTCCGAAATCTGAAAAGAAATAAGTGGGGGAGCCCGTTTATTCGGGATCTTAGAGCACTCAATCAGGTCAATTTTGAAGAAAACGCCAATAACTATGAATTTTTTAAAATCATTGTTCTTTAAGTGAACTATAGCCCCCCCCCCCAAAGGATATACCACTTAGCATTATTATGATGATTAACTTAGTTTAAAATTAAAATTTAAAAAAGTTTAAAATCACAAAAAGGTTGCTTTTATTGATAACAAATGATGGACTTTGCTTTTTGGGACCTTAAAAACAACTTGAAAATTTCAAAAAAAATCATACAACTAAAAAGTTGACACCGTGTTTTTTGTTTAAAAAAATAGTGCTTTTTAAAAATGACATGAAAGTTTTTTGTTTATATCTCTTTAACGGATTAACCTATATTTATCAATTATATACCAAAATTTGGGGTAACATTTCTGTTTGCCAATAAGGAATTCCATTCACTGGGGGGAACAAACATTGCGTAATATTAATTAAAAGAAGGGAACTTTTTTGCGGCGCACCGGGTACATGTTTTTCTTACTAATAGGTGTATAGGTGTAGGTTATCCTGCATTATTGATAAATTAACAAAAATCAGTAGAAATCCAGTAGCTGATTTAGAAGTATGTCACGCAAGCCATGATATTTAACCTTTTCCCAGGCTCCTCTAACATACTTCATTAATCTTTCTTTGAAGGTTTGCAACAAAGAACTATATTTTAAGCCCATCAAAAGCGTACGAGCTTATAGAATCACTTGCCAATAAATACCAAGATGTCTCACGGATGTCTCACGTCAGAAAGTTTCTGAGCCTTGTCACAAATTTCAAGTTTCTGAAACCTAGTCGCAAATTTTAAGTTTCTGAGACCTAGTCACAAATTTAAAGTTTCTGAACCTAGCTAAAATTATTAAAGAAAACAATTTTGTTTCACCATGCAGGATTCGAACCGGGGCCCACTCTAACGTAAAACTGTCTCATTATCCACTCGTCCACCATGGCTTGCTCATCATTGTTATTCACAACCTAATATTCCGCTTTTGAAATATGTATCCACGCTAGATATAAACGTATGAATGATATGAGGAAGTGAGACATCTCGGTATTTATCGCAATCTGTAGAATTGAATGTAAATGTATGTTTGACGAGAAAATATTTGGAATAACTCATTGATCTAAGCCAAGATTACGGCACGTCAGACTATTTACGGTAAATACTTTATCATTCGTGATAGTAAAGCAGATATAGTGTTAATTATTCTGTCATGAAGTTAAGCCGTGCCAATCACAGAACCATTATTACGGCTTTGACTAGTTTGGCTAATCACTTTATCTTTTGTGATAGTAGAGCAGCCATTCACTTTGTTGTTTACTCTCTTCGTAAAAATGACCAACAACTGACGACGCAAACGGCTATCCAGGATGAAATAAAGGATCGGATTGACGCAGGAGTTTATTTGTCCTGTAAGTATTGTTATTTGGATCAAGATTTCGTAAGAACCAAGAAGTCCTCGAGAGCGTGGAATTAAGATCGCCAGAAAAGGCAAAACGCTAACATAATAGCAGAAAACAATGATCATAATCTTTTTGGTAACGTTGTTTTCCCAAGTTTTATTGCTTTTTTTACCAATAGGCGCAACAGACTTGCTTGATCCAGGCTTATCAGTATGAAAGCAAGATAATCTTTCTTTTCTTACGGTTTTTAAGAAACGCAATGTTAGAAAATAAAATCTTGGCATCCCAACAACTGTGATGATACTGGTCACAAAGAAAAAAAGCAAAGCGATCATTGGCACAATCAAACGAGTTGCAAACCCTCCAATTGAGAGACACCATATTGATATTATAGCCATCCATATCCGCTGTTTGATAAACCATCTGTTATACTTGATGGTTTTTGTAAGTAAGATATACCTTTCGAAGGATAGGTTTAGTAATCAATGATGAAGTTGTGAACGCTAGCATATTTGCGTACGCTATGGTACCTTCAAAAGTACAGCTTGTCAAGGCTTTTGCATCTAAGAATCTAATAGCAAACAATGGCATGCCAACCAAGCTCACGAAGGTGTCAGATAAAATCAACGATTTTAAGATAGTGTTTGAATGAGAAACGTTCTCTTTCAATCTCGATAAACAAATCATCGCAACGACGTTTTCTGTGCCACCAAAGAATGACAGAACAATGTAAACACCTGCAAAAATGTTTCTCTGGCTGTCACTCATTGATGATGGTGGTAGTAAGCATTTCATTTTGGTATAATAAATTCTTGAGGTTCTTTATCCTTCCCTCAGCAAGTTTTGGCCAAGTTGTACTGGTGATTCAGTTTGTTCGTTACGTATTATAGAAAATTTTTATAAATTTCTTTAATTTGATCAGTGTCAATTTTCGTCATTATTTTTTTAAGCATTTTTTCCTGTTGGTTGGTAGTTAACAATAGTGATTTTCATGATTAACATAATCTGCATAGTTCAGCTTTTTTAGTAACCCCTGGTGGTAGATAATTTGGTTTATTAGTATGAGGGACTAAAAGGCTATTACTATAAATTTTGTTCAAAAAGACTTCATTTTTAAATAATTTGATTCACGTAATTGCAGGTTTCTTTTTAAACTTGCTTGATTAAATATGTCAAGAACAAGAAAAAACATTTCAGATTTGGCTAGCTTAAAATCCAAAATATTCACAGGAACCTATTTTTGCAAATTCAAATTTGGATAGAAACTACGATTTGGCAGCAATATGTGAACCTTTTTAACCTAGACCAATTCTTCGAATATTGAACATAAGTTATTCAATTCGAGAAAGGATGTTACTAATTTTGACAAAAATTATCAAAAACGTATTCTTAAGTTAAAAAAAAGAACATTCCAACCAGTTGTTAGGCCGTTTCATAGTGGACATCAGTTTTATTTATTGCATAAGATAATTTGTGGGTGCAAAGATCAGAAAATTCGAATTATTAACGGATGTTGTCTAAAAGCCCAAATGACAGATTCAACATTTTACCTAATATCTTTTTCGGGGATTGTACTGTTAGTTACTGTTAGTAAAAAGTGCACATCATTTCAATG
Source organism: Darlingtonia californica (assembly GCA_032270445.1). Taxonomy (NCBI): domain Eukaryota; kingdom Viridiplantae; phylum Streptophyta; class Magnoliopsida; order Ericales; family Sarraceniaceae; genus Darlingtonia; species Darlingtonia californica. The sequence goes on from JAUBWS010077854.1 coordinate 26,549, forward strand.
GATCTATTCATTTAGAAGTAGTATTATATATCTTTCGTCATATGATCAGTAGGTATAAAGATTTAAAAGTTCAATACACACTTTTTTTTTATAAGAATTCTTTTTATAAGAATCACAAGGCTCAAAATCGTCAAATTTTAAGAATTATTTAAGAATCA
>JAUBWS010077855.1:0-12940 GCA_032270445.1 Darlingtonia californica
ATAAAATTTTCCCGATTTTGGTAATTTTAGACGACTTAACTGTGTGAAATCACAACTTTCACATAGTCTCTATCCGCTCCGGCTCTCATACTATTATCAATTGTTCCATTGATTTCATTAACATGTTTTATAAATACCATGTCAGTTTTGGTTGAGGTTTCCCACATAGCGTGACATTGCCCTTGACTTGATATCCAGGACGGCATTTGCTGTTTGGTGGAAAATCTTGTACATTAAAAAGCTTTGGACCACCTTAAAAATATTGTTAAAGATTACTAATTACGAGCTTTGTGATTTTAAATACATATTTTAAAGCTTGAAAACTTAATTAAATTATCTTTTACATTGAAATAGAATTTTTCTCTTGACTAAACTGTATAGGACCGACCTGATTTTCTGTAACAATATAACCGTTATCACTATACTTAAGTTTGTTTAAGTGTAAGTTCACAAGTTTCATTTCCATTGTCGATTGAACAATTTCCTGACACACTGCTGATAGGGCATTAATCAGATATTCAGATTAGTTATCACTTGCCTGGCACGCTTACGCTCTAAAAAGAAAAATCTATATTGACTTTTTCTCCAATAATTGATTGCCATAAACGTGATGAAAAAATCGCCAGTAATCCCCATATCTATTTTAGCAGGGAAGGATGTTGAAACTCACCTGAGTTTTCACTATACAGGAGCAAGAATCCAGTCAGTACCAAACCAAACAACATTTAGCTCAGACATATTGTCTCTCCGCCTCTTTATAGGCCGCTATTTACAATAATGACTTCCATGATACACAACAACAAAAATTGTCATAGAAAGGAATTGATTAATTACTTCTGGCATAAAGAATTAAATACCTCGTTTGAACTTAGTGACCTTCATAACATACGCTTGACATCCATCATCTTGAAGCGTCTAACAAGCCAACAAAAAAAAGTTAAAGAGTTTAAAGCCGCCGAGACACTTGAAGGATTTTTAAGCCAAATTTACCAGTAAGGAGGGCCAGTAAGAAGTTAGACACTGTGCAAGTTTGAGACTACGAATATCCAAGATACTGGGCGTCGACTTGATCTTAGACTTGTAAGAGAGATGAAAATGTAACATCGAATTCTGATAACACACTAACGATCCAGTAGTAGTAAATGTTGCTTATTTAACAAACTATTGTAATAAAAACATCGAAACCACAAGTGATCACTATTTGAAACCGCTCTGGTCAATGAAACACTCTGACATTAGTTATTGATTTCTCATATTTGGCCCATAAGAATCGTGAACAAGGTATATAATAAAGTAGTCTGAAACACAATATTGCTAGGTTAACTTCTTCATTGCAACTTATTAACATTTTTACGTCCGCAATGAGTGACGTGTGTCTCAGGTACATTATATCATACAAACCACAAGCGATGAAAACGCAAAATTACTCTGTCAAGTTGGAACACTAGTGCTGGAAATGACTTTCGATTTCGTTTTCGTTTTAGGAAATATGTTAACGTACGTGGAGGAGTTAAAATCTACAACTTGTTGTTTCTTTTATAATGAGAGAAGCAATTTTATTTTATGAAAGATGTTTATATCTCAATTGCATGATATGGGGCCCTTCAAAATGTACGTTCAAGAAGGGGGGAGTGGGTTAGACCAAAAACGAACAAGCATAGTTGAATGACGTCATTCCTATTGTTTCAAAGCAGACAAGTAGAACGAGGCTTAAAAATTCAAAATGTTGCATAAACATACTTTTTGAATGACTCCTATACATATTCCCAATTAACCATCTACCAAGCTTCTCTATAAACCATAATTTTCTTTCTATCTAAACTTAATAAATCCCATACAGCAGTTTCTAACATTTGCGAAATCAACACCTTTTGGTGCCAAATACAAAAGGTTCTGCCAATGGGAAGAAAGTTTTATCTAAAGGCGTATGCCAGAATATTGACGTATTCGGTAACGTATCTTTGGCATTCAACAGTTATTGTCTTATGATGTCTTATACTTAATTAATTTTTCTTTCTACTAATAAGATAGGACGTACTAATTACAAACCTGTAATTAATAGTTCCTAGAAGCAAATGCTTACGCAATGTGAAAAACGTCTGTTATATGGAAGAAATTAGTCCATATACGGTAATATACTGGACTGTATTCGGTAAAATTTCACGCTGTGTTACGTAACGTGATTGAAATTTTTTAGCGGGGTTAACCCGCGGTCGTACAACTTTTCAGTTTTCAAGATTGCCATTTCTTTCGCGAGTCTTTATTAGAAAACATCAACGATTAAGTCTATATTTCGGTATATGAAAGATTTTAGGATAATGAGAAAAAGCTATTTCGGTCTATTTCGGTATCGGTCTAGAATACGGAAAGCTGGTAAACGTTGTAAAGTACAAAATTTACGAATCAAATCATTATTTACAATAAACTACGTTTCCATTTCTGATCACGTCAACATCTTAATCGGACAACAATCTCTAGAAATCTTATCAACAACATATGGTTCTTAAATAATGTAAATAGATATTGATTGGTTTTGGCTTATCTTTAAGAGTATTTTGTTTTGTACGGGAGAGCGAAGTGCGCAGCACGTAGTGTATCCCGTATCTAAATTAGCTGCAGACTTCTACTACTTTGAGTTTCTACATGTTTCACCTGAAAACATCTAGCGTTTTTTGCGAATTTCATGTATTATGACGCAAGTGTACATTATTAATCAGCGGAGATGAATATTGGTCTAAGCAGATAGATTTTTGTTTTCTTCGGCTTTTTTTTCAGGCTATTACGGCAATGTTAGCCTGTGCTCGAAAGTTTTACTTTCATAAGGATACAAAGGCTTCTTTTTAATCTATCGTGCCTATAACATTATGGAGATAATAATCATCAAAATATTAACTCCTACATTCCTCTATTCCCTCATTCCCATATTCCCATATTCCATATTCCATATTCCTAAATTCCTATATTCCTGTATTCCCATATTCCCGTATTCCCATAATCTCACAGTTCTATATTCTTCTATTCCCTCATTACCATATTCCCATATTCCATACTCTTATATTTAAGAGGTAACCCTTATAATAAGTAACATGGCAAATTCAATTCTGCGACTAAAGCCATTGGAGTATGCACCTTAAATTCCTATGTTCCTGTTTTCTCATATTCCCGTTTTCCCATAATCTCACAGTTCTACATTCCTCTATTCCCTCATTCCAGTATATGTAATATATATAATTCATGGAGGTAGATTATATTTTGCAACAAAAAAACCTTGGCACCACGGAGGTTAAAGTTCAGGGTTTTCGCGGTTTTTAAAAGATATTAAAAAAATCAATCCTCTTCCTAATGTTTTTAACTTGACTAACTAAAAAAAAATTCCCCTACTAAGGTAATTAATCTTTTTTCATTAAAAAAATATATTCCGTCAAACTGCAGAGAATTGCTAATGTCCGCTGATTTTGCAGCTTTCGGCTTCTTTATTCACTTTGTTCCATAGAAAAAATTTACAAAGGACACAATTATGCTGAATAAGATGTCGTAATTTAGTTTTTACTGCGCATGCGCAATAGAAACAACGCAGTTATTTCAGTACCTAGTCATTATGGTGTGTCAGAATCGACACTATACAAAGAAATATGACTATGCTGAAAATAATGGGTCCACTAAGAATTCTTCACACGCATGCGCAGTAGAAAAAAACGCTATATTTCAGTATACACCATTATTCTGTGTCGGAGTATACTGAAGATGATGAGCCCAATTAGAGCTTTTAACGCGCATATCATTTCGGTAATAAGTCATTACTATGTGTCGGAATCGATAGTTTACAAAGTCTCTCTTCCCCAGTATACTATCCAGCGTCTCACTGAGAGTCTAGTAGTATCATCAAGAAAAATGACATTGAGCGTCAGTATCTAAGCAAATTTTCGAATTTATATTCATAAGCAAACCTTTTTATATAACAGTTTGACAGTTGGTAGCAGGATATTCTTGTATATCGTGCTTCCTATTGATATCAGTCTGATATAAATAGGTAAATAGGATAGTGACATATACAGCTAAGTAAACATGTGTCAAATTATCGTTGATTAGATCCAACAGTAGATATTGTGACGGATGTAATGACGTCAACCTATATGTTAGATTGTAAATTAGTCTGATACCATATAATCTTTTATAACTTACTTCCAAACTCTGAGCGCTTCAAGTGATAGATAAAACGTGTAAAATGCCAAGCAAGCCCATCTAGAAGGCATTTTGTTCACCACATAAACTTTATATACGAATCAAGCTGTATTAGAAACCACTTTTCCAATAATGAACGTTTACACTTTACAGTCAGGAAAAATAATTTGGATGTTTCAATACAGGTATATAATATTTTGTAAACCGTACAAAATTCAACCAATGCTTATTACGACATTTTAGATCAAAAATATTTCAACTCTTTAAGGTCATATATAGATATATCATATCAATCAAATCTCAATTTTAAACGCGATAATTAGGAGAGTGTATCTAAAAATTTACAATTTGAGGTAACTGTTAACATAACAGTGTTTTCATTTCTATGTGTTTTGAGCAGCTATCAGAAAGTTTTGGAGAGGTTTAAAAATTTGTAAGCACAAAAGCAAATATGGTGGCTTAGCACTTAGAATTTTGAATTCTGCTTTCTTTATTTGATTATCAAACAGCATGACAACAACTTTAGCCAGCTTTAGTACTTGTCTCAAGTTGAGGGTATTTTCAAGCTCGAAGTAATTTTTTTCAATATCTTTTTTGAATTTTGAAAAGTTCTGGCCACCATTATGTTTCGTGTGACAACTACATATTAATGAGCATGTACAAAACGCATAATATCTAACCAACTAGAAATGCTAAGGAATTTTGCCAAAACCTCGTAATGTCAGTGTCAGTCGATCTTAAAATTTCAGTTCTGCCAGCTGTCCAGTTGGTATTTTACAGAACAAAATGAATACTGAATAACTTTACGTCTGTTAGTCGTTTTGACTTGAAATTTTTAAGATAGGTAGATATTGTCAAAACTTAGAACAAATAGATTAATCATGTGATCAGTGTGTATTTTATAGACCAGAAAAAGTTTTTTTAATTTTTGGTCTATGAAATACACTGATCACACAATTTTTTACATTTTTGACAATATCTACCAATCATCAAAATTTCAAGTCAAAATTCTCAATAACTTTACACAGCTGTAAAATACCAACAGGACAAATTGCAGAACTTAAATTTTCATAATTGATTGATAATGACATTACCATGAATTGGTCAAAATTTGAATTCTATAGCTGCTGAGATTTTATTATTATGCATTATGCATTATGTATTACGCATTATGCATTATGTATTACGCATTATGCATTATTCGTTTTGTACTTGCCCAATATTAAAATGCAAAACAATTATTGACCTTAAAAGGTTAAGACAAAAGAACAACGGAATTCCAGGACTTTTCTTTTGAAACTCGCTTTTCTAGAAGTGAATTCAAGGACATTAAAGAACTTTCAAAGATTTCAAAAGCTAGCTGCCACGCGGACAAGGCTCGCTGTAGATATTTCAAATATGACAAGACCCATTAATAGTCAACTATGTATATGTAAATAAGAAGCGCTATTAATCATGCTGAATGATAAAACATGGAATTGGTAGTTAAATGTATTTGTAGAATATGTAGAATGGAATTTGTAGAATTATACACTTATAGATTTGAACTTACTTTTGTGCCTCGTGTGCTTATACCCTTGCTTTTTAATTTGTTGAGGGTTTTCTGGACACTTTGGAAATGTTACCTTCGCTATGTCGTTAATATTTATGAATTTTGTTTTCAACAGTGTTTTTATCACGCAGTGTTTTTCAAATTCATTTGATACTGTTGTTTTAGTTATTTTGGAAAAAGTGAGATGTTTTTCTATTGTTTAAAAGTTGTAATCATTGTAATTTTCTTTCTTCATTTTCCTTGATCATGTTTTTACTTAAAAAAGGTTGGATATGTAAACACCATGTACCTAAGTCAAATTAAGCATTAATAAGGAACCACTTTTACAGTTTTCAGATACCCCCCGGTCAATTTATTCTATTTCATTCAAATTTCTGACCCCCTGGGACATTAGAGTAGATTCGACACGTTAGTATTCCTTTCTCGACGAATTTTGCTTCCAGATTTTTAAAAAAGAAAATAGAGTGATCATAAAAGAAATTCAATAGTTATATTAATACTTTGTGAGTTATTGGTTATTAAAGTTTTCAATAAGAAGCATTTTTATACGTAAGATCATTAATTTTCACAAGCATTAGTTTTCGCGAATTTCGCAAATTTTACCCCAATTCGCGAAAATAGATGCTCGCAAAAATTTCTTCAAGAACCTTATTTGCGAAAATTGATGGTCACGAAAATTTTTTGAAAATACCAATTTTTGAAAAATAATATTACAAATTTATAATTCATGACGAAATTAAGTTTTTCATTGAAAAAATTTGCTTACTGTGTTTCTTTCAGTTGTTGAAAAAGTACTCGCTTTCTTGTTAAAAAGGGACCTTTTCACTTGAATATGTTTCTTTTTCCATCGATTTGCGAAAATAAATGCCCGCGAAATCCAACTTTTTCGACTCGCGAATATTAGTGCTCAAGATAGTTTCTTGGAAGTTACGCAGTCTAACTTTTTATCTATAGGAATAACTAAAAGCGAAGGACCTTTAAGAATAACGTACACCGGGAGTTTCGCATGGAAAGGATCAGGCAATCGGATAAAAGCGGAGATTATTTCATGATGTTTACATTTCTATCTTTTTGCACAACAAAATATTGTCGCTCGCTTCTCTGCATTTTTTTAAAATAAGTTGTTAAGTCTATTTCAATTCAGCGAGGTTCGACGACTGCAAGTCGCAAAGTCTAATTTGTCATAAAAATGACTTCCCTTAACCATTTAAGTGCAAATGAGAAACATATTTGTCATGGAATTTTTTACGGTCCTGGAATGGGAGTGTTTTAGGAGCTCTGCGACCCATGCACAAGAGAGCGATTCCCAAAGATTCCAAAAATATTAAAAATTCCCGGTACAGAAGTGGTTATAACTAATTCTATCTTTCGTCTTTTTCAAAAATAGCGAAATTAATAACAGCAAATTGTATAGATTTTGGCAAATGAAAATTTCAATTCAGCGAGGTTCGACGACTTTTGAAGTAGATTGCTTCAATGCTGAGAATGAAAAATTCTCACGAAAACTGAAAACATGGCCATTGACGATTTGATTATAAGAAAAGTTAGCGCAATTTAGAACAAAATGTTCTTGTGGTCTGTGTATCTATCTAATCTGCTTTTTAGACGATCATTGAAAATGATTACCTCTGTACTTGAAACGTAGCTGATCTTACTCTCGAATCATCTGTTTTTTTCCATCAACTGAGATATTCAAAAGATTCATATTCGCCGACGAAATCTTTTTACATTATCTTCAGAATGAAGAACTCCCAGCTGAAATAGATACATGATCTATTTAAAATTTGAAAAAATACTAAAAGAAAAAAATTAAAAGAATATCAGAATCAAGGTGGCAGGTGATTGGAAAAGCCGTAAAATCAAAATTGAAAAAGATACCTTTACAATAAAAAGCTTTCCATTGAACAGCGATAAGAACGCAAAACAGAAAACCAAAATTTTCAAAATGACGGGATGGTGCTTTATAAACAAATCAGTACCAACGAAACTTTGCGGTTCCAAACAGTAATGAGAAAGAGAAAGACTTCGAATTCCTACCATGAATATACAATTTGTTCATAGTTTCATGTCCAAACTTAGATAGAATTAACGGAAATTTATATACGTCAAGTTAAATATTTCATTTAGTGACCCGTTAAAAGAATTTTTTGCGGTAGGTTTGTTAAAATACATACACAATGGGTATGCTTTTAGCTATCAAGATACATCCGCCTCGTTTTTTCTTCACTTCATAGCTAATACATTCGTATCTCTTCTTTTTTTTATTTATCCTTTGTTGAAGGTCTGTCTATTCTTCCTTTCTATTGGTTGCATCTTGTCTTTGTAAAAAACATTCATCGTTCTTTTTGTAGGTTGACAATATCTACGTCAAGAACATTCACCCCTCTTTCTGTATCATTCTTTCTGTACTGTATGACTGTTCCTTCATTTTGTCAAAAACAATCATCCATCTTTCTAACGGTTGTATTCTTTGTAGAAAACATCCATTGTTCTTTCTGATGACTCAACAGAATTTATCTTAAAGGAAGAAATTTTCGTGGAAATTATTTTCACCACATCAGAATTAGCGAGTTTTGCGGGATTAGTTTTCGTGATTTGGTCACTTTTGTATACATATTTATTTATACTAAAAATGTATGTTTTATTAGGTGCGTTCAGGAAAATTTTGAATTTCGGTGAATTTAATTTCGCGTTTTCGGGGTAAAATAGCAAAAACTTCTTCAGCGAAAATATCATCCAGTGATAATATCTTCCTTTAAGGTAATACCTTGCAAAGATAAATTTACGAACGAATTTCGCTTTTTCTACCATTGTTATTCCGTTAGTTTTCATTTCAATGAAAGTGTATCACCGAGCTTTGATCAAAATCAAACTAATTTTATAGCAAAAAACAATCTTCGATTTTCATTCGCCTTTCACGAAAGAGATGTTACTACAAGCCTCTATGTGACTAGACAAGACTATGTGCATTTTTAGATAGCGGCAATAAATATCAAAAAAATCTTTATAAAAAACGAATACGATCTGAACTTGACGAATGATGATGACTGGAACGCTCAAAGTTGTTCGTTATTTTGTTATTTGTTCTCACCTCTATGTTCTTATTTCTTCCAAAAGCAAAAATGGTGGAAAATTTAATGTTCGCGGAACTATCCCTTTTTTCTTAATTTCCTATAATAATGGGAGTGTCAAAATTAAAGATGACGTTGAATTTGGAGCTAAAAGAAAAGTGATTGTGATTTTTGTATAAATTTGTGAATATTCCTTAACATCAACTTGTGAAAAAATAATTCAATTTCAAGTAAATCTATTTCACCATCTTCATCTTTAACATAAGGAAAGAAAAGCAATATGAAAGTCTCAAATTATTCTTAACTTTCATTCGTTCCTTTGCACTCAACCAATGAACCATATGGACGTGCGGCCTGTATGATGTTTTACCCTTCCTAGATTTGCTAAATTCAAAATCACAAAATTTTAACTTCAGTCTTTTGTATGGTTTTTGAATAAAACCTTCAAAATGTCCGAATTCTTATTTGAATAAAATCTTACAAATGTCCGAATTTTTGAGAAACCACCACTAAAGGTCCTTAAAATCGTCTAAAACTTGTCGAGAAGTGTCAAAAATAGTTTCTTTAAGAATATAGTTTTTGAGCCTCCGGTTGCACATACGCGGAGATTCTAGTTTTGTGGATTTTGTAGTTTCGGGGCTCGCTTATGTCCCAGGACTTTACTTCTTTGAAAAGTTACAAAAGGACTTCCTTTTGACTTTCAAAAAATAAAAACAGAATTAAAGAATCTTCTTTTCTCTTATTTCATTCAAAAGATATAGCCCAGTAGATGTACCTAGTACGCTAAAAACTGGAAATATGCATGGAAGTAGCCCTCAATAAGAAAATCGAAAGAATTGTGTTGAATATAAATAATAATTGCTATGGTTACTTGATGACGTCATCACAAAACTTTTGAAAAATATTTGAATTTTCTGAAAAATGACATCCTGTGCTGATGATGCTAAAAAAATTTACTATCCTTATGTGACATTCCAGCCCAGTTCTCGAATGAATAAAAGGACTAAGCTTAAATATGGTCCAAGCTAAAGCAACTTTGAATAGTCTACTTAAGTCATAGCTAGAATAATTTATCTCTAAAGATTTTACTTCCAAAATAGTTTGCCAAATGACGTGCCCTACGTGTTCAACGTGCCTTTCGTGCCAACGTGCCCATGTGTCCTATAACTTGAAATGTTTCATTATCTGACATCAAAAGCATTTCAAGATTTCACGCAACTGTTTATCCACGGTTCTATAGAGCGTTGAATAAACGCACCCGTATTTAATGACTTTCTCAATAAACAGAGTATATTGTTACTTTATTAACTTGAAACCATGCCATAAGAGGGACTATTTTCAATAATTTCCCATAGGTTGAGTGAAAAGGCTACCCTGGGTAAATAATCACATCTTTCATTCTATGCGACTGCGACAAAAGTTCACAGCCAGTCAGTTCAACTCGGGCAACCTCCCAATGTATGAAGTACTGAATAAATTGACTGATTTATTAGACGTAAATATCGTAATAACAGCCGATAGATAACGGAAGATAACGTAAGCAGACTTCCTGACACGAGAAAATTATTTCTAGATTTTTATCTCAAAATTCCCATCATTGGGTATCTTTTCACATTTAACCCTTTCCTGCCTGAGAGTAATATAACATATAACGTGCGCCCTCTCTAGTTAACATATTTAGAGGCTTTTATCTTTAATCTAAGCATTTTCAGAGACGAAAACCCACTTTTTCAAACAGACTACTTTTTAAGTTTAGAATGAGTAGTTTCAGCGATGCATGTACGCAAACGTTATGCAAGATTTTTTTAAAAGTTCATATTATAAAAAAGATTTTTTATTTGCATCTAACTCACATTATTTACCTACCATTTTTATGACACTTAGCTATTGTACTTATAACGGTCGGCCGACACTTAGCCCGATACTTATCCACTCTAAGTCTCGGCCGACAGTTATTTGTATCGGCCGACAGATATAAGTGTCGGCCGATAGTTATAAGTGTCAGCCAAAAGAAAGAATGATTCTAGGATTCTAAAAGTACAGAGTTCTGACATTTGATGATATTTCTAGTCACGTGGCGAGAAAACCCTCGCTCCTTCTTCCCAAAGTCAATGTATCAAAGGCAAGAATGACGAATGAGTCGAGTCTTCAAATCTGAGCTAGTTAGTGGTCTTGTTTCTATAAAAGATAAATTGCTTACTTTCCTGCCCGAAACTACTTCTTTGGAAAATGTATTCGTTTTTTTTGACCAATTTCTTTTCTTCACGTCCAATAAATGTAACTCACTTTTGATTCATGTAGGCTCCGATAAAAAATTGTTCATAACTTTCGGATGTGAATGCGAGTAACTGAGTTTACGAAGTATCTATATTTACTAAACATCATTTTTTAGTTATATTCTTGTCAAGCAACTATACTATCCTTGCTAACGTCTTCTTCTAAAGTATACTCAAGATTTAAAGTAAATACTTTGCATTTCTCAGTACACAAACATCGCTTGAAGAATGAAAGATGAAAGTCCTTTAAAGCAACAAAAGACGAAATTTGATCAGAATTTCCTTCCTGATGTGAATAACTAAAAGTATGTCCATATTCTGATCACAATTAACTCATTGCCACCTGCTTACCCGTAGCTACGAAAAATCCTATATGTGAATGATTTTTTTTGTTTATTCTATTATGTTACCCTTAAGTGGAGAAATTTTGGCGCGGAGAAAATTTGGCGCAATTGGCGCAAAATGGCAAAGATCGCCAAATTAAATCCACCCCAAATTTTACTTTTTTTCGTCTGCGCCAAATTAAATCCACGCCAAATTAATCTATTTTCCGACTGCGTCAAATTAAATGCAAATTTTTGCTTTTCTCTTTTAAGCGGTGAATGTCTATACAAGAAGATGTGATTATTGATCTAGTTTTACATTTTTAAATCGCTCATATTCCTTAAATTTACCGAAAATGTCTTGTCTTGTCAAAAAATTGGCTGAGCCAAATTAAATCCGCGCCAAAAACTTCATTTTTGTCCTGCGCCAAATTTTCTCCACTTAAGGTATTAATCTTTATCAACTAAATCTTGTAAAAGAGCTAAAATGGTGTATTAACCAGCTATTTCGGGCACCCAAAATTCTCCCCTGCCACAAAAGCAGAAAAAACAACAATACTGGTGCCGTTTGGCAAAATTTAAGATTTTCAGCAATCCCCGGCACAATGAAAATTGAAAAATTCTGTCTGTCAGACCCACGAAATTTAGGTCTATTCTATTAGTTGATCAAAACCAATGCATTTTCCGGCAATCTAGGTGCTTTAAATTGCAAATTTTTCTTCCCCTAAGGAATGGTTTTAAACTTAAATTTGGCCAATAACCGAAAATTATATATTTTTCAACTAAAGAATGTTTTTACAATCAACTACAAAAAAAAGACAAAACTTTAGTTACAATCATATATCTTGATTTACAAAATTTAAAGGCAATCTTTTTCGAAATCGGATTCTTCCTATCCCCATTCAAAATCATCGTGATCATCTTTTTTGCGATAAATCTCAAATTAAAAAATTTGAAAAAAATCAAAAAAAAATGTTAAATTTGGCGGGAATTTAACTTTGTGGATGCACAAAAACCGCTAAATTTTGCGGATTTTTATCAAAACCACCAAGTTTTCTTCCCGCCAAAATTTCTTCCTATAAGGTAATGTCAAAAAACTTGGTGTAGCGAATTTTCCAACACCAATGTACCCAGTAAACCAATCACATCACCAAATAGAGAAACTGTTCAAATAAATCAATACTATAAAAGTTAATTAAATTCTGTTTTTTTTTAGATGAACGGGATTTAATTAACTAAAAAAGTTCATATTAGTCATTAAAAAACGAAACTAATACGAATATTACTTCATTTTTCTTCAAAAGTTACTTTTGTCAATTATGACTTACCAAAGATACCTTTTGTAATGAAAAGTATTGATTGATGTCACAACCAAGTTCTGTTTATAAATTGCTGTCTCAGATTGTTTTTGTTGGGTATGGTATATGTTTGGTGACACTTATCATGCCAGTGGTTTGGTTGTCCAAACAACTTACCCTCAAGATGATTACTGAAGTCAAAAATGACATCATGTGGCAAAAGTGATACCATCAACTG